>JAGMWU010000097.1:31023-53553 GCA_018697195.1 Certhia americana | reverse complement strand
ACATGTTTTTCATATTTCTCTTAATGGCTTCATTTGAGTCTGTCTTGATATAAAAAATAGACTGTAAAGTACAGGACAAAATCCTTCCAAACAAGGTCATTCTACTTGGAAAATCACAAATAATTTTTTCTATTATTTTCAGGTATCAGAGAACAACCCATTATTTCTGATACAGCCTGTTTAGCTGGCAAGAGCTGTTAGTGTCCCAGAGAAGGAAATGAGAAACATAGAGTAAGCTGTAACCTGTACAACCAAGAGGTTGGACTATAGAACACAAGGCACCAGACAGGTCGTCTCAGAAGCCCCTACGTTTTCCTTTCTTCTACAGCTGTAAATGGAGTGCTTAAGTCAATAATTATGTCTGTTGATACAGAACATTCGTTTGTACATACTGAATTCTTTCAAAAAAAAAACAATTAGGATTTTTTTTGGCTGTCACTGCCTAAATAATAAAACTATTTTCCTGCCTTGGTAGTAGTCTGCCTGTGATCTCAACACTATTTATTATTTATTTATTATTTAGTCCAATGGGTCTTAACCCATTGGACCTAAAATTCATTTAAGAATATCCTGTCTTCATCTCCAGTCTAGAGGTCCGTTATTGTCCTTACTGTCACTTACACTCTTTTCTATGAGGTGTCTTTCATTTAAAAATAAGAAGGTCACCTCTCTATTAGTTTTGAAGGAGTATGTGGTGCTATCAGCTCCTCAGGTCATGTTCAAAAGGCAATTTCCAAGACATGCCAGCAGAGACCAGTCTTGTTGCACCTTAATTTCCTTTGTAACCTGTTAAAAATAAAGGACTTGCGGGCCATGAATTCAAATAAATGTGAGTGAGAGAAAAAAAGGGGAGACGAATCCTTGATTTTTATTTCCAAGTCTTTCATATGAGGCTTTTTGGGCTTTGAAGGCTAATGCTGCATAAGACTTCAGACAAGGTAAAACAAGAATAGGTAAGGAAGAAACATTTAGGGATATATTTTCTAACAATTGTATCCTTTTAGTGTGAGAATTTCAAAGGAAACTAGACATTGCATCAGTTGTACCTGTCCTGCATTATTTGGAGTTTGCAGAAGAAGCAGGTACAAAGAAGCAGGGCACTCTACAGAGACTCCCTGAGCTTTACAGATTTGTTTTAGAGACACGAAAAAACTTTCCATAAACATCCAGTGCTTTTGACCACAATCCCATAAAATTAAGCAACAGCTCTCCTTCAGTGCATATCTGTGCACTGAAAAGATATGATGGTAAAAGAAGGGACCTGATAAATAATTTGCCTTCAAAGACAGAGGCTGCTGCACTGCTCTGTCTATCTCCTCTTCAAAATGTACTGGTCCTATTTTCCCAACTACTACCTAGCTCCTTTCTCCTCTTCCCCTGCCCTTCTCCTGACTGTCTCATGCTTTTCAGACTCCATCTCTCACTCAGAGAAGGTGAGGATTTTATCTTAGCGTTCAACCCCCTCGCTACACCGTGTGATCACTCGCAGCACAGAAATACGTGGCTTCGTCCTTGGATGTCAGATTCTTGATTGTCATCAGAGAGTAATAGTTCAATTAGGGACTATTAACCTTCAAACCTTTTCGGAGGTGCTGTACCAGAACATATAGGCAAGTTTATTATAATTCTGATAGCAGGAAATGGTCAAAGAATCTCCAACAATATGAAGGATTCTGTCTGGCCACTGTTCAATGTAGGCTCCAATCCCAACACCTGCATTAATAAGAGATAACAAGAGAGAGTGAGGAGTAGGAGTACAGATGATGGCCAAAGAGTTCCTCTACCTAACATTAGCCTTGCATGGCCTGGATGAGAGCCCTACTGCGGATGGATCTGTTGTCCCTCACCAGGTAAAAGAGCAAGCACAACAGCCAGCATGGCCCTCCAGCTCTCCCAGGACAGTGTGATCCTGATCATTGTGAGGTAAGACTTAAGAGATACTTACTGATGCCCCACCCCTTGCCCTGATTTGTCTGTCAAGCTTGGGTAGGGAAGAGAGAAGGGACTGTCCAGCTTTGATACTCTCTTCGGTGAGCCAGTAAAAGCAAAGCTAAATACTCACGTGGCTCCAAGTTCTGCTTCACCTTTTCTACACGACAGTGTTCTGAGCTCCTGACAAATGTGGAATTTCTCACAGACTAGTATGTTGCTGGCTGAATGCTGAGCTGCCATTCCATGATTGAGAGGGTCTGGCTGTTGGAGGTCAGACAGGAACCTAGGATCAGTGGATTCATAAATGTTTTTTTGACCCATTTACATCAGTGGATATAACTTGGGCCATCATTGCAGAATGATTTCCAGCAAAAGTACACCTGTATTGTTTCATTCTGAAGAGTTCTTCCTAGTATCTGGAGCATGGTATCTCACAACTCAGAACTTGTTAGTCAGAAGCAAAGATGATAGATCAAGATAGCAAAGGCAAAAGAATTGTGTTTAATCATATCTTAGTTTCTTCAGTTTTCCAGCCAGGGATGCATATTCCCTGCCAGTGAATCTTCCTGGGAGCTCTAATTCACTTTTGCGATAACCAAGACATCTCTGTCAGATGTATTCTCTCAAAGCTTGAACTGTAGTTAAACCTCATGAACAAACCCTGTTTGTTTCTAGCCTGTCAGATACATCCTGTTCTGTATGTAGAATATATTCGATTCTAATCTCTACAATTCTACATATAGAACATATGCCATTCTCCATTGTTTTCTGAATATGTAAGATTCAAAATTATTATTGCAACTGCTTCTTTTCTTCCTAATACTTTTATTGAAGCACGCACATTTAATTCCAATGACCTTCAGTAATCTGGATATTGCAGCTTCCAAAAACTGTGGGATACTTCTGAGGTTTTCTCTTTTTCTTTGCATTTTGTTGTTATCCCCTCTCCCATACATGCCTGATGCTCTAGAGAAATTTATACCTTCCCTTGGCCTCTAGACATTTATATAAAAGGCATGTTTTGTCTATGAACCTGACAATACTGTTCTTTCTCGGGCCCTGAGCCTTAGTTCCTGAATCCTCCAGGATTCAGAGCACTGGAAATCTCAAAAATTTAGTAGTGAATGTTCGCTGTCTCACTTTTTAAATCTTTCTTTTTAGGGGAGTTAACAGAAATTACCTGAGAAGCTTTAGCTCTTTCCCAGTCAGGAATGAAAATGCATTTTATATGATCTATGAAGTTTTGTATGATTTCCAGTGTTTTGCAGACTTTGCATCTACGAAATAGGGGTTTGGCCAGTTCTTGGGTTTTCTCAGGATAAATTATTCCTTATCTGTGCTGCCATGAGGTTGAGCCCTGTGCTGGAGATGTTACAGTTTCAGTGATTTGTCAAGGAATTGCAGATGATATGACCTTTTTTTTTGTTTTTTAATTACCTTCAATAACTTTCATATTTTTATTTGAATTTTTATGTTGTTTTCAAAAGCCATACAAATAAATAGTTAGCAAATAAATTTGAACAAATTTAATATACTTCCATATCCTTTTATGTTTCAATACTGATTATTCTTTGATGCATATTTTTAGCTTTTATTCCTCTCTTTTTATGTACGGTTTATTTTGATTTTACTTGTTCGTCATTTGATTTTACTGAAATTTTGCCCTTTCACCTTACTGCTGGGATGGGACACTTTTAGACACTTCCATAGACCCTTCTGAGACAGTTCCATAGGACACGTTGGCTGCCTTGATGTCCCAAAATGCATGTCTTTTGCAGGAAGATAGTACAGAATTTTCAGTTTGGTTATTGTCTGTCATGCCAAACCTCTTAAAAGCCTTTTTTTCTAGTAGTAATCAGACCTTAAATCCTGGAGGGAGAAGCTGTTTCAGAGACTTGATGAGAAATGAAACAGATTGTGGAGACTGTGGGAATTAATTCGAAGATTGTTCTGTGTTAGAACTCTGAGACAAGGCAAAATCATTTCAGTGCAGTTGGGCTACACCTTCTCCTTTAATCACTTGTGTTAGAGTTTATTACTCATTCCAGGATGAAGATTTTTATTCAGATTAGCTTTTCTGTCTCAGGAAACAAAAGATAATTGCAGGCTCTCCAAAGGAAGGAAGCATTTGGAAGATGTAACTCAGGACCTCTAGTGTGTCTCTCAGGAATTGCTTAATATGTTACTGCCTTTTGAAGAGTGGTTAAATTGACAACCCTTGCATTTTTCAGTTAAAAATGTCTAATTTTTTTGTCTATTTTCTTTTAAGATTAAAGATGAAACAAGGGAAAACAAAAAAAGTACCAAGGTAAAGGCAGGTATGGTCAATCATCCCAAGAAAGACCCTGAACTACTGTACTTGGGGAAGAATAGATGCAGAAAAGTGGACGAATACAATTATAAAATAGGCCACTCACAGATGAACAGGATGCTGGTGAGTATGCTTGTCTGGTTATGCTTTGTACTGGCTTTGCTCAGTGTAATCCCTGTCTTACTAATTCCATTTCTAAGTATTTACCTGAGGGAGGAGCTGTCTATTCTATATGCATGTGTTTTGTGTCCGGACATCCAAAAGCTAGGAACTGGAGTCAGACCACAGACACCAGCAGTTGGAGAGACCAGAGTGGGTGAACTTATGCAGCTGACACTGGAGCAGGGCCACAGGCAGGAGGCGCCACATGTTCCCTATGCTGGCATCTGGGGAGAGGGAGGGTGTGTGAGTGTGTGAGCACTAGTGAATGTGAAGCCAGACTACCTGGCAAGCAAGTCAGGTGACCTGGGCTCCAGGTGTGTGCTTCTGATGGCAAGAACAGTGAGAGGAGGCAACCAGAGGGAGCAGGGGAGTCCCAGGCGTTTTTTGGAGAGGGGGCTGTGTGAGAGGTGTATGTGTGTGGACATAATGGCAACTGCAGTGGGGCTGCAGCGCTTGGGGGCTCCGAGATCCAAGGGCTGGCACATGTGGTGACTGGGATCCAGCAACAGCCACTGGACTCAGTGTCTAAGCATGGAAACCTGTGGAAAGCTTGCACACTGTACATGTGTATACATCTATTTCCCACTATGGAACCCTTGTCTAGAGCCCTGATTTCCCACTGTGAACTTCAGCCAGAGAGGGACAAAAGATGAAGCCATTGGTGCTGTTTCTGTGAGTGCATCTGTGTTCATCCATGTGTTCAGCTGTGTATACAAGTACATATGCTTGGTATTTATCTGTATAAATACCGGGGAGACGTTCTCATTCTTACTGCCAGCTGGGCCAGGGGGCCTGGAGCCATGGCAGCCTCCTCTCTGTCAGCCCAGCCTAGCAGTGAGCCTTGGGGAAAAACTGTGAGATCTCCCGAATGGTAAAAGAGATCATAGAAGAGTTATGACAATGAGGAAAGGGCTGAGGTACGCTGCCCACATGGAAGAGAACCAAAGGAATAAGGAAAAGATTCCTATTGAAGAGTGTTTAACAGAAACTGGGAACAGTAAGTACTGTCTTAGCAGGGGTTTGTGCTGGATTTGGAAACTAATGTCATGAAACAGAGCATCAGGCAAAGGTGGTCTTTGCCACTCTGTCCCAAATTATAGACAAAAATGCCTGTTGCAGTGCAAGGAAGACACTGACAACCCATTATCAGACCTACATGTAGGCTTAGTGCGTAAGGTCTGGACTAGTACTGCATCCAAATCAGAGGAGCATCTGATGGCTCTTTAGTTTTAGGGGATTTAAGGCATCTCAGGCCAGTTCCTTTCAGTAGTCTACACTAGTACAGGAAGGTTTTCCAGGACTAATTCTTTGCAGACAGTTCTAAGAGAAATTCTTCCTCCTCAGGCTTGTCATCCATTGCCCAGTCAGACCCATGCTGCTTCTTTACAGCTCTCACCCCCAACCAGTCCAGTTGAATTCTATTTCTAATACAAGCAGCTTGTCTTATTTGGTGAAATTTCCTCTTCCTCATCTATTCTATTTCACTGTGCCAGCCTTGCTGGCTGCCACCTCTAAACTTCTTCCCAAGTTTTTCAGACCATCTGACTTTCCACATCACGACCTTTACACTTTTCCCAGTCCTTCTTTGTCTTCCTTTTTGTTTCCCAAACTCTTCATCCCATGTTTTTGTAGCAAAGAGTCAACTTCTTGTTTTGGAGATGTTAAAATTGCCCGGTTTGTATAGGCTTGGGGTACACAGAGCCTCCAGGCAGGGTTCTCCAGGCTGCTCCCTTGCAGATCATATGCTGGACGAGATTGATTAAATTAATATTTTCAAATCTGATGTCCCCCATCTGCTATCTTTCAAGGCCCTTCCTTTCTAGTCCAGCCATTTGCTGAACAGACTGAAACACAGCCTGTTTCCCACCTCAGAGGCTGAGGCTTTATATCCACATCTGGCTCAATGTGGGACTCCCATTCTTAGGATTTTCCTACCCTTCTTCCTAGTACCATGCTCTTTTATTACTTTTTATTCCCTCAGTGCATCTGGACACAGTCATCCAGAATCCCTTCCCAGTTCCTGAGCTCAGGCACTCTGAAAGAAGTCATAACTTTCCTTCTTCACCCCCCTCCAAAAAAATTAACAAACACCAGAACGGCTGCAGAATATTGACAAAATCAGAGCACATGAACACTCTACATAACTGGACACTGTTGGACACTGCATGTTATAGCAAAATGGAAGAAACCTCATGTGAAATATTTTTTACAGTATTAGAACAGTGTTCTCCAAAAATTCTTCACTGTACACCCCTATCAGTATTTTTAAGCATGTACACCCAGTATATGTACATTTAGTAGCTGATAATTAGATACATCTAACACTAAAGTTCTAAAGTGCTTCCACCTCACACCTCAGTGCATCATCTTGCACCCCACTTTGAAGACTCCTGCACAGGAACGTCATAAGCCAGCAGTCACTGTCAGCTGTCACTGAATATGGATTTCAGATGCAAAGTCTAGAAGATGCACGGCCCTTCACCAAACATTCTCCTGATCCCCCAGCAACTGAGGAGTTTATGTTCCCAGTCCTAGGTGTGCCTGTCCAGGAACACTTCACTGGCAGGAAACGCTTGGGAAGAGGGAAGCAATTGTTTCTCCCCACAAAGCTCTGTGAGATCACAGAATCACAGAATATTCTGAGTTGGAAGGGACCCACAAGGATCATTGAGTCCAACTCCTATGTGAATGGCTCATACAGGGGTCAAACTCATGACTGCATGTAAAAAGACTAAGCTTGGAAACTTCATGTTTTATGCTCATGGCAAGCTTTACCTCTGTCAGCCCATATAGTTGCAACAGGTTTCTCTTTCCCAGGATCTTGCATCAGCCTGAACAAATATATTTCCTTTATCTGAGTCCTGTAATGATACAGCCAACCAAAATACTTGCACTAGGAACATGGAGTTCCAGAAAAATAAGCTGCCATTGCTTGTCCATTGATAATATCTAACACAGCTACACTTCAGTCACCAGTCCTCCCCCACCAGCTTTCTACTGCATCACTGCATGAAATGAGAAACTTGTTTGCAGCAATGGATGTACACCCTTGAGTGTATTCTTTGAAGGATACTATAAAAAAACTTTCAATGGGTCTGTGAGATGTTCAGCAGCACTGAGCAGGAGCTATTTATGTTTCAGACAGGGATTTCTCCTCTTAAAGAAAGAAAGGAGGGTTATCAGAGGGTGTTCTAATATCGACTGTAATTCAAAGGACTCTGTTCATCCTCCATAGTTCTCCTGGAGAGGCCTGAAGGGCTGCTCTGAGACTGCTTGCTGGACGACATCTGAATCATGCATCAGAAACACCATTTCCCTTCATTTAACATCAGTTTGACCCTTGAGCAGGGCACACACTATGGAGTTCTGGGCTTCATGGGGGCCTCTAGAAGCAGTGTCAGAGAGGAGTCTGTTGGAGAATGGGAGGGGATTGGGTGAGGTATGTTCACTAGATACCTGCCATCAAGGTCTTGGGAACATGAGAGTCACAGGAACTATCATCCAGATCTTTGGTCGTGAGCTTCAGCAGTAGTCTGGGAAGAGGTCAGGAGTCTCCTCTGGCTGATTTAAGCAAGTAGCATAAGGAACCTCAGAGTTCATGTTCTTCTTAGGGATTATCAGCCAGCCCTATATGCTACACTTCCTGCAGTTAAGAATAGTTTACAAGTTAAAGATCAGGGTAGATAAAATAACTAACAAAGCAAAACAATAAAAAGTACCAAGATAAAGGCAGATATGGTCGAGCATCATGATTCAAATGCTCACTTGCTAATTCACCTGAAATTTGTGTGGCTATTAAACCAAAAGTAAAACCCCAAGAAAGGAAGGGAAGGGAAACAGTCATAGCGTAAGGGTTACCTCAGAGGATATGAGAGCTATATATCAGGAAAAGTATAGTTATAAAACATTGGTCTCCTTCTGTGCCAATGGTATGTTTTTAAAAAACAGATTAGAAATCTACATATCAAATGAAACAATATAGTAAACTGGAAATTTTTCTTGCTCCACTTAGTTATGATGGGATTGGACAGCTTTGGCAATTTTTGACCCTCTTAGTCCCATTACAGACATTTTCCACAGGAAGCTTCTAATCCTTCTTTCTTTCACAGGATAAAANATTTTCCACAGGAAGCTTCTAATCCTTCTTTCTTTCACAGGATAAAACATGATTGTAAGAAAGCTGTGCACTAATACCAGTTTAAAGGACAACAGAATTCATGCACCCCCTTGGAGGAGTCCCTGCCCTTGGACTTGTATTTCAACATGAAGGAAAATTTCCATCTGGTCAGTGACACTGTGCGTATCCATCCCCCAGGGCCCACAAAAAATTAATCAAGAAATGGAGAGGAAGAGTGGTCCTATTTAGTCTCTCAAGCTATTCCAGCATCTCCAAACTTATGGCTTGTCTTTAATGTCTCTGGAGAGAATCCTGTGTCTTTCAGGAGCTAACGTGATGAAGTTGGCAGCTGCTTGGAGAATGAACATGATTATTCAGCAAAGCATTAAGCTTTAGTAAACTTTGCGTCATGACAGAAATCCCCAGTCCTGCAGAGAGGGATTTCAGAAGATCTCACTATTTGTGTTCACAGGATTATTGCTCATCTACATTACACTCATAAACATCAGCACTATTCTGAAATTCTTGTATGGCAAAAATGAGTCTCTGTGGAGCATTCCAAAATAATCATATGATAAAATAATAATGATAAAATAAAATAATAATGATAAAAGCCTGTTTTGGTACTTACGCAGCTATTTTAATACCTCATTAAAATAGGAGAGAGAAATTAGAAAAGGGAGATGCCGAGCATTCCCCCATTTGAACTATTGAAGCTGGGAAGGGATGGGGGCACAGGATAGTTTTTCCATCCTCCCTTTTGAAATCACAATGGAAGAATTTGATTTAGGAAAATACTGTGTTGCATATGATAAAAGCCCACATCATTCAAGAAAAGGGACTTGTTAAAATAAACTTAACAAAGTCAACTCCTGGGTTTGCTAAGGCTTTTTTCTCATATATAAAAATAAATGCAATGTATCTTTCTGTCCACTACCTACAACATGCAACTTCTGGTAAAAATATGCATTTTTTAGAAAGATACCATCAGCAGAGCAGAATCTGAAAGGGGTTTGAGAGTTGTTCTCAATAGGTCCTGTGTATAAGAATGAGACAGACAAACAACTACACATCTTCCAAAGCCAAAACGTATTTTTAGATTGAAGGCTACCTTACGGAATAATTAAAATAGCTCTTTATCTTAGCAGAGGTTTATGATTAACGGGTATGTTACTTGTACATTCTAGCCACATTTGGATCTTCAAATTTTCCACTGTGTATTTTGTTGATTGGAGAAAACCTTGGACTAGAGATAAGACCATTACCAAAAACGTATTTCTAGCAGCTCCCACATCCAGTCGACCAGTCTGGGCTTGAAGTTGAATCAAGACCATGAAGTGCCTGCTGCTTCTCGCCTTTATTGGGGTGGCTGGTGAGTATATTTTTTCATTTCTATTTATGACATTTAATTGGAAGCTAATTTTCTGAGAAAAACTGCAAGGTAGCCTATTGTGGGGGAGCCAAGTTC
Organism: Certhia americana; assembly: GCA_018697195.1. Taxonomy (NCBI): domain Eukaryota; kingdom Metazoa; phylum Chordata; class Aves; order Passeriformes; family Certhiidae; genus Certhia; species Certhia americana. Next base: position 43,563 of record JAGMWU010000097.1, on the reverse strand, counting down.
AGTTTCGCCTTGCAGAAATTTGAAGGCAGAGCCCTGCAACTTCCACCTTCAGTCTGTTCATTATGCCTTGTGCCACAAACTGAGGAACAAACAGGGGATAGGGGCTCCTGATCCAGCTATGGAGATGTGCCCAGAGCTGCCGAAAAAGGCTGCCTCCTCCTTCAGGACTAAGGAGTGCACAGGGAATAGTTCTGGCCAGGGAAATCCTAAAGCAATTGTAAAATTTTGGACCCTGAGTGTGTGCTCCAAGGAAATATCACTACACACTTGTTTCTACTTTTTCCCTCAGTCGACTCTTGGTTGTTTCAGTAGGCAGGATCCAGGGAAGGACACACCCATGGCCTGATCCAACAAGAACATTTCTATGTCCTTATGTTCCCTCAGGGAGTAGCCAGCAGGGCTTGGGGGACAGATACGTGAGGCACCAGTGTAGGTCAGATCCCCTTCTTTGAGGGCGCTGCAAATGCAGGTGCCTTGGACCTGCCCACCACTGCTGCCCTGAGTGTCCACAGAAGGGCAGCCTGCAGGTGAGGGGCTTCAGACAGGCAGTCACGGGGCAGATTACCTTCAGGCAGCTGTTGACACATGGCCCTTCTTGTCTCCCAGTTGCCTTCCCCACCTTTGCTGAAGATGATGATGACAAGATTGTCGGAGGCTACACCTGTGCAAAGAACTCTGTGCCCTATCAGGTGTCCCTGAATTCTGGATATCACTTCTGTGGAGGTTCCCTCATCAGCAGCCAGTGGGTCCTGTCCGCTGCTCACTGCTACAAATCGTGAGTGGAAAAATTACATCTTTCTATAACATCCTTCTGCCTTCCAGTTCACTTCTAGCAGGACTTCTGAGCTTATTATTATGAGATAGAAAGATGTAAGTGCCTCCATTCTGACCACAGACAGCCAAGAGTTGGGTGGATCCTTCAGGAAGCCGCGCTGAGGCATCCGGAGAGCTTTTCCACTTCTGCCAATGTTTCTGGGAAAGCAGAGCACTGTCCTAAAGAACAATGGGATAATCGAGCAGCCAGTTCTGGGCTGTGATTTCTTATCAATTGCATGAATCTTGCTAAGGCATTGTCCCCGGAGAACGGGAGGAGGAATGAGGTCCAGCTAGTGCAGTTTGTCTTGTGCCAGAACATTTATATAAAGTGCTGCTATATATTCAGCTGCTGGCATGTATTCACCAGCCTGCAGAAATTCACCACCCGTGCTGGGAGGGGGTTAACATCTCAGTGTGGATCCCCAGGGCTCCCTGCAGAACAAGAAACATTCCCTGCCCCAGAAGGTTTCTGTGGCAGTGATGTTGGAGTGAGTGCACTCAGTGGCTTGAGGGAGGTTTGTCTCCACCTGCCAGTAGCAATAAAGGACGTGCTGTGCCTTCTCTTTTCCAGTCGCATCCAAGTGCAGCTCGGGAAACACAACCTGGAACTTACTGAATCCACACAGCAGTTTATCAACTCTGCTAAAGTCATCCGCCACTCTGGCTTCAGCTCCTACACCCTGGACAATGACATCATGCTCATCAAGCTGTCCACCCCAGCCCAGCTCAACAAAGCTGTCCAAACCGTTCCTCTGCCCACCAGCTGCGTGGCCGCTGGCACCACCTGCCTGATCTCCGGCTGGGGCAACACTCTCAGCAGTGGCAGTGAGTACTCTGTGGGAATGGAAAGACCTTTGGGGACCCAGGACATTCTTGGAGCCTGCCATTAACCCCCAACAGGACAGGCTAAAACACAGGGAACTGCTGTGGGACAGGACTTTTGTGTGATGGGTCAGGGTAGGGACTGCACAGTGGATTCAGCTGATGTCAATTGAGTTCTCAGTTCTCTGAGAATAAGGGTGAAGTTTGGGATTGTGAACCTAGAATTCCTACTAGAGACATCCATTCTGTCACACCAATGGTCAGAGATGTGCATGGTGGGTGGTGTCTGTTCCACTGATGAGATCTCAACCTGCACCAGAGGAGAGGACGGTTTTCTTGAGGCTCAGTTTTCTTCTAGTGGATGCATCACAAGGGTGGCCCCACTCTTGCCAATTGATGAAATTCCAGACGCCAGAAAAGTTAATGTGGCTGCAGTGTAGAACGGTGGGCCCATGGGTGGGACTTGTTCCATCTCTACAGCAGGAACGCATTCTGTGTTTACTGCTGAGAGGAAGCAGGATGGCTGGTAAAACAGGGTGTCCAGCATTTGCTTTTCTGCTAAGGTCTTCCCTGAGTTCTGGAAAGGACTCAGCAATGCCATCAACCATCTCTCTCTACTTCCTTGTAGCTAACTACCCTGACCAACTGCAGTGCCTGAAGGCTCCAGTCCTCTCCGACGCCGACTGCTCTGATGCTTACCCTAGGCAGATTACCAAGAACATGATGTGTGTTGGATTCCTGGAGGGAGGAAAAGACTCTTGCCAGGTAAATCATCTCACTCTCCTTTCCCAGTCATTTCTCTCCTGCCTTTTCCCAGCTGAAGAGGCCTTCACATTACAGAATCAGCTATACTCACTGCGCTGCTACATCTCAGTTTTTGAAGGACAGCAGAGGCTTCAGGCACACATACGCTGAATGTTTGCCACCTACCACATCCGGCAAAAACAGGCAGCTGACTCATCATTAGCTGTGGTGCCCGTGCAGCTCAAGTCAGGCATGGTAGCATCAGGTGGAGAGTCAGAATCAGAAACAGCCCTTGTAGAACTTTTGTGCAGACTACAAAAGCCTGACAGAACTTCCTCCAAAGTCAGTGATCTCAGGGATCTCTGGCTCATTGCTTTGACTGATGCCATTTGCTGAATATCCATACCCTTTGTGTGCACAGGGAGATTCTGGCGGTCCCGTGGTCTGCAATGGAGAGCTGCAGGGCATCGTTTCCTGGGGCATTGGATGTGCCCAGAGGGGCTACCCCGGAGTTTACACCAAGGTTTGCAACTACGTCTCCTGGATCCAGTCCACCATGGCCTCCAACTGAGATGCTTGTTTGTTGTGACCTGTATTTTCTCATCATCATTTCTCTTCTATTTGGTCTGGACAAGCAAAAATTATGAAAACTTAATAAAGACTTTCAGGCACCCCTACTTTGTGCACGAATATTTCACACCATGCTTTCCCTCTTGACCCACTGGAAAGACAAGACCCACTGATCCTTGGTCTCCAGGTCTCCAGGGAATGGGCACACTGCTGTGCACCAGGGACCCCAAGTTACACCACGGCCCTGTGACCCAAACACTCTGATGTTTGAGAAATGTTCCTGCCTAGAGCAGGAGACTGCCCAGGTTGGCCATGGAATATTCCTGGTGACTAGGAAATGGACCAGGAGGAAGAAGTCCGAGTGGAGTTTTCAACAAGGGTTATTGGCTTTTCTCAGCATCTTGTGTGGCCCATCCACTACATCCCCTGCTGCTTGCTTCAAGACACAAGGGCTGCCCTGACTTGCTTATTCGTCTTTATGTCCAGTTTAAAAAAGAATGCAAAGGCCTAGGGGAATCCTCACATAAATTTCCATAATCCATCAAGAACAGAGGCAGAAAATTCCTTGCTGAAGTGTGAAACGAAGGCTTGGTCAGGGGAGCTGCAGCTCATGCCATAGCTGTGGGGACACAGAGATGCTGTCTGGTGCTCAAGTTGTTGTGGTTCAAGCCCAGTGAGCCACAAGGTGTTACAGCCACTCACACACAAACCCCTTCCCCTGTCGGGATGGGAAAAAGGGTGAAACTTACAGGTTGAGATACAAACAGAGCAATAATAGCAGTAAAAAAATGGAAAAGAGAGAGAAATAAAACTCAAGGAAATCCATGTGATACACAATACTGTCACTCAGCAGCCACTGACATGGTGCCCAGCACATCCCTGAGCAATGATAGGCAGCACCTGGCCAGCTCCCCTCAGTTGCCATACTGAGCATCACATAGAATGGGAAGAAATATTCTTTTGGTCATTTTGGGTCAGCTGTCCTGGAAATGCTCTCTTCCAGCTGCTTGTGCACCTGCTCTCTGGCAGAGCGTGAGACACTGTAAAGTCCTGGATTTGGGCGGAGGACTCCTTAAACTATGACTAAAACTCTGTTATCAACATTTTTCTCATAGAGCATTCAGAACATAGCACTGTGCCACAGTCTCCACTGGTTGATTCTGCCTCCTACTTAGCACTTGCAGAGAATTTTCCTCAGGATTTCCACTGAAATTTCTCCTTCAGTGCAAAACTACATTTGGGTGACACCGCACAAGCCTTCTCCTTCCCAGGGTTATGAGGCAGAAGGTTCACCAGGGATCCTAGCCCATTTCCACTTGTTTCTCCTTCCCCTTTTGTCAGATAGAGCTCTAGACACAGGAAGGAGAAGGAGGAGGGAAATGTGCTTGTAGAGGACTTCAGTACAATGGCCTGTCACTCCTTCTCTCTGTTCCTTTCACCCTTGCCATTGTGCCTGATGTTGTCCCAGTGCCCATCGGATTCCGCAGCCATGCCATGCAGATTTTGTCCCATGCAGAAGAGGACATGTGGATATTCCTCAGAGCAGAAACACCTGAGGGCGCAGTGGAGAGGCTGCAGTGGCCTGTGTCTCCTCAGTCTGTGAGCAGAGCAGCAGAGAGGTGTCACTGGTAGAGCACGAGTGAATGAATTGCACTGTACAGCTGCTTTCTAGACCCCAGTGCTCTCACTGCCTGAGTCCCAGTGGCAGCCTCCACACGGCACTAGAGGGAAAGCAAACTCTGTTCCGCCAGGAAAGCAAATGTCCTTGTGGAGGTCAATTCTCAGGGCACAGGGGCAATGACACAGATGTTCTCTGTCCCTGAGCAATCCCTGAATTTGCCAGATGAAGTGTGTGTTCCTGAAGCTGAGCCCCCAGAAGCCCTTGTGCCACAGGCAGCACCAGTCTGAGACACCCTGGGCTCCCCGGCAAGGTCCCAGGTCCCAGGGAGGAGCCACCTCTGCAGGTACTTAGCCTATTTCCTGCCACCAAGGAGAGGTCACCCTGACCCCCAGCCTCAGCACCTTGTCACCCTCAGGGCTGTGTCCCAGTGGTCCACACTCGATCCTTTCTCTCTTCCCATCCCAAGGCATTGACTGTCCCTCAGCTCTTCACAGGCATTTCCTTTCCTCTCCTACTGCTCTGCCTGCAACGTCCATGAGAGAGCCCTGACAAGTCTGAGTGCTCGGGCTGCTGTGGTGCCTTTTGGGTTCCTGCCTCCCTCTCACTGATGATGTTTGCTGTGCCCACAGTGCTGCTTAGAGAAAAGGAGCTGTCACACAGCTGGGTGGGACGTGGGGTGGCCAGGCAGGATTGGAAGCAGCCGTGTGTTGGGAAGACAGGGAAAGTGCATGGGAAAATTCAAGAGGCCTCTATGTGGCCTTTATCCCTCATTTCTCCATCTGCCAAGCACTGGAGAAGCAGCAGGGGAGCAGCCAGCATTCTTCTGCCTTGCACACACTCAGCCTCCCATGAAACCTCAGCACAATTCTGTCCTTACAAGCCCATCCTTCCCTCCCCACCCACCCATGCCCAGCTTGCCCCTTTCACCTGCTGCAGCTCTGCAGGCTTTCTGCTTTCCTGCCCTCATCTGTGCCATTCCCCAGGGTTCCCAGCTAGCCAGCCAATGCTTTCTCACATTTCTTGGCTGGCCCCACCCCGAGATGTCTCACCCTCACTCACTGCTCCCAATTCACATAGATTTGGGCAGCTACAAGAGGCAGGCTGCTGAGAGGGTAGGGGCTTTTCCCCATGCTTCCCTGCTGTTTCTTTGTGGCCATGCTGGCCCCTCTGGGTAAGTGAACTCAGCGCAGCCCTGAGCACCTCCATCGACCCCACAGCTGCTCTCCCAGCTGTGTAGCCAGTTCCTGGCAGTGCTTCATTCTGCAGAGCTCCCTGTGTTGAGGATAAGCAGTGGATGTGGAGGGCAGGGATTCCTGAATCTTCTGCAATGTCCATCTATTGGTCATTCTTTATGCAGCCTGCAGATGATTCTGGGTTTTGGACTCAAACTGACCAGGAATGCATCTTGCCTTTTGAAGAGATTTTGTAAATTCACTTGGTGATCTGAAGAGCTGTGGCAGGCCTGGAACTGCTCCCTTGGCTGCCCTATTCCTTCTCACCCTTTCCCAACAAACCGATGTCCAAGCTCAAATTGTTTGCATTTCTTCTTTGTCCTCACAATTTCTGCTTTTCCTTTCCAGTGTTTGCCTTGGAACAATCTCCAGACATGGTGATAAAAGAGGGGCAGCCTGTGAATCTGGAATGTTTCATGAAGAAATCCTCCAGCACAGCTGTGTACTGGTTCATGCTGCCTTCAGTGAAGAATTCCAGTCTGACACTACTGGCTTCTGCAATAGAACGTGGTAAAGCAACAGTGGAGAAGGGTTTTGAGAGTCGTTTCAAGAGCAGCAAGATAAATGGAGACAATATCACCCTCACAATAGAACATGCCTTTCTCAATGACTCTGGCACATATTATTGTGCAGAGAGTGGCACATTGAGCACAGTGGTGAGACTGCTGAGAGATCTGAGCACAAACTTCTCCCTGCACATACAGGACGTGCTTTCCACCTCATGGGTGCTGCAATAGGCACGATGATGAGTTCTCACTCATCAGCTCCTCTGCTTCCTAGACTTGGTATCCTCCTCTTCTCTGATGCTGGCTGTTTATTTGTCCTGCCCTCTCTCCTTGCCACTCCAGGCCTCCCTCTGTATTTACCTCTTACTTGCACTACACTTACTTCTGTCAGCCCTTCTTCTCCTCTTTGTCGAACTTCCCTTCCCCACCTTCTTCGTTCTGTCTTCCATCTGCACTCCACTGACTTCCTCTTACTTAACTTCAGTCACCCCTGCTCGTAATTCTCACTGTCAAACAGAAGGAGTGCTTGTGTGGGAAGTTTTTGGTGCACCTGAGGATAAAGGCAAGGCCAGACAGGTGTCGAAGTAGCCAGTACCATGTGGGAGCTGCCCACAAGCTCCTCTGTTGCAGCAACACTCAGACCTGCAGCAGAGACTTTGGGAGCTGGAGGCTTTGCTGCTCTCCTCTGCTGACAGGACTATGGGGAACATCTTCATTGCAAAGCCCATGACAGCCTGGAGCAGTTGGATCCCTTGATGCCTTGTATGGGCCAGCCTTACACTGCTGTGCATTGGGGGGCACACAGCACAGAATGGATGTGCAGAGTCTCTGTCACACCTCTGTCCCCAAAGTCAGTGCGCAAAAACTACGAGTGTCTCTGCCTGCCTACAGGCATTGGCCACTGCCTTGGGCAGGTGAACAAGGCTGCGTGCAGAGAAGAAGACATGATTTTCCCCAGCTTTGTCCATTTGTGTCCTGGTGCTCTTTTGCAGAGTGCTGCAATAAAGAGGCAAGGAGAGTATCTGTTCTTCCCTGGCATGGAGAAGGTGTGTGGCAGCACATCCTGTGGGACACAGCCTTCTCCTCAGAAATCTCTCTGAGGTGCAGAGTCTCAAGGGGCAGTGCCAGTGCAGAGGCAAAGGCAGCCTGTTCTCTGCTTGAGATCCTCCTTTGGAGTTAGAGCAGGGCAGTCACAGTCATGCTCCAAGAGACACATTCACTGTCATGCTCCAAGAGACACTGGGTGGGCAAGTCAGCAGCTTTTCCCACACCTGGACAACAAACACGTCAGGCCTGGCTGGGATAAGCAGAGCTTCCACACTGCAGCTTGCAGGGTTGGGAGTCTGTGTGTGTCAGGGTGGTTAGGGAGGAGACAAATAGTAGGACACAGACACAAACATGCATTCCTGAGATCTCTTTCTCTTCCCATCTTTTTCTGCCCCTTTGTGCATCCCTGTGCACACACTCAGGCTGCCCCCCGGCCCCATCCTGCTCCATGATAGCACTGAACTATGCCACCTCCTGAACTCCCACATCCTCATGCACACCCATGCTCACCCAAAGCAGGAAGCCAGAGGAGCAGAGTACAAGCACCACACGACTGCCTGCAGGTGTCATTCCCCACCGTTGCCAGACAGCCAAGTGCCTTGTTGCATTTCAGACTTTGTGAAATTCCTGCCCACTCACAGAGAGACGTCTCTCTTCCTCTCCACCTCTCCTCTTTACACCTCTCCGTGTCTGTGCTGTCACCAGGGGCAGGTTGCTGGAAGAAGGGGGCCTTTCTCTATGGATTTCCACCAGTTCCTTGTGGCCATCCTGCTCCCCGTGGGTAAGTGGGCTTCCCTTCCTCTTGAGCAGCTGCACTGGAGCTGCTGCTGCCTCCTCAGCTGTGCTCCCAATTGCTGGCAGTGCCCCTTCCCCAAGGCTTCCAGGGGGAGAATGGGCAATGAACCAGGTGAGCTTTTCCACCACCTATTGAATCACAAAACTCTGCAAAGCTGCAAATACATTTTTCTCCTGCCCCATTTTAATACTTCACTTTAGAGTACCAAAGATATTACTTCTCAAAACAGATTTACCATTTCATTTGGAGCTGGTCAGTTTGGGGTTTTTGCTCCTATTTGTGTTTCACAGAGCAGCAGGGCAGTCTCCCAAAACTTTCTGATATCCTGGTGGCATTCTATCTCATGACATACTTCAAGGATGTGTGTTTTTGTCCTCTTCAAGGCATTTCACTTCTCACCTTTCTTCTCCTGTCTTTCCAGGCTGGGCCCTTCAGCAATCACCAGATACAGTCGTCCGGGTGGGAGACACTGTGACTCTGGAATGTTCTGCGTCAGGGAAAGATTTCATAAACATGTACTGGTACAAGTTGCCCATGGAGAAGGATGCCAGTATGCAGTTGGTTGTATATTCAGTGGAAGGCAGCAAAGCAGATATTGAGAAGGAGTTCAAAAATCGCTTCCAGAGTAATGGGACTAGAAACAACCATTTATCTGTGAAGATAGAGCATGCCCTACTCAATGACACAGGCACATATTTCTGTGCTGAACAAAATCCACAGTGACTCAAAGGCTGGTGCAGCATAGCACAAACCTTTCCAGGCAAACAGTGGTCTTACAGCAGCACACACTGTGCCCTGTATTTGACAGCACACCATGTTCTTCAATTGCCCTCCAGCTCTATCAGGAAAAAAAACGGTATGACTGACTGCCCATCTGTCTGTCTGTCCATCTGCCTGGCTTCTGCATGGTCTCTATCTGCTTTTCTATTCTTTCCCATCTCTGAATCAGCCTCTGTCTCTTGCTTCTTCTTGTCCTCACTGTTTCACCTCATTTCTCTGCCATTCTCAGACTGCTTCTTGCTTTCCTCCTTTCATGTTTTCTGTCTGTTCCCCTGACTTTTCCTCTCCCTCCTCTCACACCTCGTCCCTTCCTATTCCCTATTCCCTTCCTCATCCATCTCTCCTTCCTTTCAATTTGTTACATCAGTTCCTGGCATGGGAAGCAGGATGTGGAATATTTCACACCATGCTTTCCCTCTTGACCCACTGGAAAGACAAGACCCACTGATCCTTGGTCTCCAGGTCTCCAGGGAATGGGCACACTGCTGTGCACCAGGGACCCCAAGTTACACCACGGCCCTGTGACCCAAACACTCTGATGTTTGAGAAATGTTCCTGCCTAGAGCAGGAGACTGCCCAGGTTGGCCATGGAATATTCCTGTGCTCTGCTTTTCTTTTAGTGGGCATGAAGAGAGGAGGTTGATCACTTCTACTTCTACCTTCTAGCACTTGGCAGTATGATATTTTTTTCCTATCCTAGAAGTATCTCCAACAAATTCTTTGGCTTAAACCCTTATGGCTAATGAGTGAAGAGATAGAAACTGTAGGAGGACAAATTAAAAGATTAAATACCAAAAAAGAATACCTCATTAAAGAAGAAAGAAAAAAACAAAAAGAGGAAGGCAGGTAAAAGAGAAAAGAAAAAGAAAACTAACAGGTTAGAAATGGAATAAGGATACTGGCAAAAGCAAGAAAAGAACTGAAAGAAATATCCAATCAGCTGGCCATTGTGTTGGATCTTCTACACTGGTCATTTTTAATTCCAGCGTCTATAATATTTCCTTGGAGAATGGGAGGAAACAAAATTATTTATTCCCTTCTGCCTTCATCAAGTTCTCAGAAATGAAAGACAAAGGCTGCAGACACAGGGATCTCAAAATCTATGCCTGTAAAGTCTACACTTTCATAGTAGTGCATCTCATTTTAATAAGCAGCCAATAAAGCATTAATCCTGTTCTCATGGCTGAATGAAACATTATCATTATTAAGCTTTCAATTAAGAATGTTCTTGTCCCCTAAGTCAGGGCCACATAAATCACAGAGATCTGACTTCTTACTTACCTATGACCGTAACTTTCGTCCCACTTCCAAAGAGCAACTGCTCATTATTCACACCATTTTGCAGCTGCAGAAAAACCTCTCCTCTACTCTCAGAGCTCTGAGTCGAGCCTGTGGATTAGCCCTCCCCTCATGTTGTACCCGCAAAAGAAACAACACAAATACTCAGGTCTCCTAAACAAACAGGTCTGTAAGGGAACACCACCAAATCTGTGTGTCTGAACACCTGAGATCAACATGAGAATTACCCTGCCTAGAGCCCTTTCGCTTCAGGCTTTGGTGAATCAGTAGTTGAAGCTTCCACCATTTCTTTAGAGGATATTTATCTATTTATCTAGGTGTCATATTAGAATATTAGAAAATATTTCCCATGTGCAGACTGAGTAATTTCTTATTCTCAGCTAAATAGCTACATTTCCTTTTAATTACTTTCAACATTTTGAATATTTTTCACTTATCACATAAATGTTTTTTTTTTACTTGAAAAATAATTTTTAATATATAGCACAGTGTCCTGATCCACTCTTCCCTTTGTAGAAGTTCCTAAACATGCCCCCTTTCACTCTCTCTGGAAGGCTTTCCTTGGAAGGAAGTCCCTGCTTTTATTCTCTGTGCTCCCTTGGTGATGATTATTCAAGTTTGCTGCATAAATGACTATGGTCAATGGGGAGTCAGTGTATTCATTTTCATCAGCTTAGGCACCTCAGATAAACTTTGGATTTCAAAAAATCTGCTGATCACTGATTTTTTTCCTATGGAGATTGAATTTTACCAGTTCTTATCAATATATTCTGTAGTGGCACAATATGGTGCAAATATCTGAGGCACCAAATCTTCAAATTCCAGGAGCAATAAGAGGAGAAGGAGATCACCATCACTTATCAGCATCTGAGCAGTAGCCTTGTTTTCCCCAGATTTGGGCAGCCCAAAACTATAAATGTGGCTCAGAAAGGAACATTCCCTGAGAGCTTCTTCCCTTCAAAATGAATCAAATATTCTTCTTCTGTGGCTTTCAGTGGCTGGTTAGCACCTATTCTGAAATAATAAGACCATTGTCCTTTGTTATCTTTATATCACCATCCTGGTGAGTCTGTTCAGTGGAAAGAAACTGGCTGTGCTGTGGAGAGCTTTAAAACAAGGACTTACGGTGCAGAGAGATTTTAGTATTGCTTATTATAAAGTTCAGCATTTATTTGTGCCTTCTGTTTTATCAACTAAAAATGATAGAACACTTGTTTTTCACAGTTATCTGAGACAGCACATTCTTTAATTCACCCTGGGAGATCCAGAGTACTTTGAGTTTGTATCATCTTGATTTTGTTTTCTAGGTCCCTTTAAAATATAAGTCAGTTCTTTCCAGACAGAATGACAGCTTTTCACTGACTTATCTTTAATCATCTGTAGCCCCAGCAGATCCAGTGTTATAGAGAGTAGCTATATGTTTGGGGAATAAGGATTTTGCATGTGCTGATTTATTAAGACAACTTTTTTTTTTTTATGTCATGAACACATTTTTTAATCCATTCCTTATTCTAATTCTTTCTAGGAACATCTTTTTTTTAATTGAAAAATGCGTTCATTCAGTTCTCCAAAAGGTGTGTCCCTACCTAGACGACACTGTCTGAAACAGACAGGCTTACAAGCACACCAGGAGAACACCAGTTTAGTAGTGAGAGGGAGGATAATAATGAAATTCTCTAAAGAGAAGACATGGCATTTGACATGAATTAAAAAAGAAAACAAAAATTTCTTACCCATTACTGTAAGTTTTGTGCCACTCCCAAAAGACAATCCAGAGTTATTCACAGTGACAAACTGATGTATCATAAGCTAAGAGAAGGGACGAACTGCAGCTGGCTTACTATAAGAAGCCTAAGAAATCATTTCTGCATTTGGAGTTCCGAACATCACTCAATCTCTGTATCTCTGTCTAAAGGGTTTTGACAGAAAACCATCTGAAATCAGTTGTATAATCTGTAGAATTCAAAAGGCATTTCCGAAATTTATTTGATAATTTGTCTACAATTCACCCCAAGCAGTTTTTGCCACCTTTCTCCTATCTCCATCTTACACCACTGATTTTATCTGCTATTTTCATTTTGCACATCTCAAAACCAAGCAGACACACCCAAAGGCTGTCTCTGTCCAGGAATAGAACTCCTTTACAACTAGAACTTCCTCACTGTCAGTCTTGTGTTCCAAATATTGTGATGCCTTCTATTCTATAAATTGCAAAAGTGTAAATTGTGAAGTTAATCAAATGATACTTGCTTTGTGGTTTTCATAGTCAAATGCAGGTGGTTCACCATTGGCAGGGAACTAAAACCA
>JAGMWU010000097.1:0-14044 GCA_018697195.1 Certhia americana | reverse complement strand
GAGAGTAGAGGAGAGGTTTTTCTACAGCTGCAAAATGGTGTGAATAATAACAGACTATTTTTTGGCAGTGGGACGAAAGTTACGGTCATAGGTAAGTAAGAAGTCAGATCTCTGTGATTTATGTGACCCTGGCTTAGGGGACAAGAACATTCTTAATTAAAAACTTAATAATGATGATTTTTCATTCAGCCATGAGAACAGGATTAATGCTTTATTGGTTGCTTATTAAAATGAGATGTATCATTATGGAAGTGTAGGGTTTACGGCACAATGTTGAGGTCCTTGGGTCTTTCATTTCTGGGAACTTCATGAAGGGGGAAAGGAATAAATAATTTTATTTTCACCCATTCTCCAAGAAAATATTATGGCAGTTGGAAATGAAAAAATGCTTCTTTGGGCTGCAGTTCATCAGTGTAATGATCTAAAGCAGCATTTTGGAGGTAGACCCTGGATTCTCCTGTGTGCTCAGCCACAGAGGGAAACAGTAATCTTGCTGGCACTTTGCTTGCCTCTTCAAGATGTTTGGCAGACTGTCTAAAGTTACTTTGGAATGCTACTGCTAACAATCCTTCTCAGAACTTCCACTGCTCAGCAGGGACTGTATTAATTTTCTCTCAGTATACATTTTTCCTCTATTCTTTTTTCTTCCCCCCCGTTTTCTTTCTCTGTTTTCTGCCATCCCAGCAAAGGATTTAATATCACCTCTATCAGGACATGTTGGAATCACAGGCCAAAGTAACTTTTCCCATCTGCTAATGCCCCATCTGAATAACAAACTGTGGAAATACTCCCTGGTGCCTGCTCCTTTAAACAGTACCATTTTAAGGAACTATGTGTCTGGCAGGAAGAGCATAATGACACTGGGGGTTACAGCCTGACTTTGTACAGCTGTGCAAACCAGCAGCTTAACTTTGGTGTCGGCACTGTGCTGAGAGTTATAGGTAAGGAGCTGTTGTTAACCCAAGGGCTCAGTGTGGAGGACACTTGAAAATTTCCCTTGCGTTAAATGATATGTCACATATACACAGATGATTTTAAAATGAGAGTAGGAGTGAAAGATAACAAGCAATTATGAAACTGACCTTGCCAAGATGGGAATAGAAGAACTTTGGTACTTTTTCTCTCAGGTGGGTGAAGTCTGTGTTACAGGGAATGCAAGAATTTATGTATAAGAGTGAGCAAACTTTGTGTCAGTGTCTGCCATGAGCAGCATGAAAGACCAGAACACAATGGGCTGCAGATCAGACTTTTTTCCTAGTTGTTGCTTTTACCAATCCCCTTATTCTATTTCAAGCATGCTAATTTTCTAGGGTTTTTTGTCTCTCCAGTAGTTTCAGTAGTTTTATCATTCTTTCTTTCTGTCTCCCTTTTTCAACTACCTTCATCCATTTTGTTCTTTCTTTCTTTCTTTAGTCTATTAAATCTCTTTATTTTGTCTTCATATCTGTTTGCACCTCTTCACACATTAGCCATTAAGGCTTTAAGCCAAAGAATTTGTTGGAGATACTTCTAGGATAGGAAAAAAAAATCATACTGCCAAGTGCTAGAAGGTAGAAGTAGAAGTGATCAACCTCCTCTCTTCATGCCCACTAAAAGAAAAGCAGAGCGGTGCTAAGCCGTCTGGGGAGTTATCTCTATTTAATACTCTGGTAACCTAAAGTCTGTACAAGCTCATACAGAAGCAGCCCAGGCATCTTTGCAGAGCAAGCACTGGTGGTCACAATTAAGACATCATTTGAATGCAAACACGAGGGCTTAGGGGACAAGATCTCTGCAAAATATTAATTGCGGCTAATTCTGCTACCTCTCTTCCTCTGCAAAGGAGAGAGGGAATGGGAAGAACATCTACAATTTATAGTGCCTTCACACAAGAAAACCAACCTGGAGTAATAATTTTCTCTTTGGCTCCATAATTTTCTCTGCATGTCTTTTTCCAGCAGCACTCTACAGACCTCATGGTTTTCTCATGGTAGATGAGTAAAAAAGGCACTCTGATATAGTATATGGAAAACCCCCTGGCTTGGCTTCTGAGTAACTTCTCATGGCTGCCTTGTACATCCTTTTGACTGAAGTCTGTTCTTATTGGTCTCACAAGTAGGTATTTAACATGTTAGGACAGAGAACAGTTTTTGATTTGTGAGTGTATAGAATCTTGCATCATTTTGGGCAGGCATGTAGCCTAGGATCAGAGCATCTCATGCCTATAATAACCTAAAAATAAAATTACATAAAGACATGTTTAGTGTCCTTAAAAATGGATTGGTTAAGAACCAAGTGCATGGACAAAACCTGTCCGTGGCAGATTGCTATTACCTGCCTCAAGTGTTCTTCAGACAGTGAGAAGGATCAGCTCCTTCCTTGCTTCTTTCCTTCCCTCCTTGCTTCCTTCCTGGTCATCTCTTACGTGGTGGCCAAGTAGGGTATCCCAGGACGGTATAATTCTGAACACTGCAATCACCACCATGCCTTAACTCTGTCCCCAGGAATGTAACTCAGTTTGTTGAAGAGGTTTTTGCCTTACAAGAGACTCCCTTATCTATTAACACAATATTACAAATGCAGGCCTTACAGCAAAACGGGGGGCTCTTCTACTCTCCTGTTTGCTCAGCTTCTTTGCAGCTTTCTATTCTTCTGACAGAGGCAGAACAAGAAATTCATGTGCTTGTGCATTTCTGTGGCCAGAAATGTTTATGTTTCCATGAGTGAAAACGAGTGAAACCAAATCCTTCCACTTTCCTGGTGTGTCATGTGCAATAGGCATTAATTGTCCAACAGACAGCTGTCTAAAAGGCCAGTTTTTATAGGAGCAGCATGGCACAAACTCAGGACCATTATCAGGAGTGAAGAGAGGGATGGAGGCTCTGGACCGTGTTGCTTTGTATTTCAGGGAAGAATGATGAGATCATACCTCCAGCTGTGGCCATCTTTTCCCCGTCCAAGCAGGAGATCCAGCAGAAGAGCAAGGCCACGCTGGTGTGTCTGGCCTCTGGTTTCTACCCTGACCACTTGACTCTGGTCTGGAGGGTGAACGGTGTGAAAAGGACTGAAGGGGTGGGGACAGACGAGTTCTCCACACAGACTGGGAGCACCTACTCACTGACCAGCCGACTGAGGATGCCAGCCTGGGAATGGTTCAACCCTTCAAATCACTTCGAGTGCATTGCCAATTTTTTTCAGAATGGAACAACGCAGTCAATAAACAAATTTATCAGTGGTGATGCTGGTGAGTACAAAAATTCTCTCACCATGCTGTACAAGATAGCAATCACAACACAAAAGAGCATGTGTTATGATATGAACCACATCTCTCTATAGCTTCCATACAGGCTGTTCTTCTGGCATAAATACATTCCTAAATAAGTAGGTATTAGCTTATATAGTCTCCTCCCATTCCTGGAACTCTGTGCCTGCATTGCCATTACACATCTAGACTTCTTCAGGCTTTCCACTGAGAAATCTCTGCAGTAGAGTAAATTGCACAGTATCACAAAACACCTAGTGTAGTTCTGTGAATGAGGCAGTGTTTTGTAAACTGAGACTTCTACAATCTGTATTTTGTTTGCTTTGAAGATAAAGATGACTTTCTGTTCACTTTTGTCTTTCAGGTTGTGCGCTCACAGAAGGTACGTGTGGCTTTTCACATAGAGAGAATTTTGCCTCTTCTCTCAGGCAATTATCTGTGTTTATTTTAATTCCAGCTTTACTGACTCTGAGTATAACATGTGAGAGATATCTGCTGTATGAATAGCTTCTACTTTCTCATCTAAGTGATTTGTATGTGACATTAAAAACAAAAACTAAGGAAAAAAAAAAAAGAAATTTTTTTTTGAGGTTTGTTTGTGTATATTGTACATAGCTCTGCTTTGGGCTTTAGCTCTGCCATATGATTCCATTTAGAAAATAGAAGAAATCATGGTACCTTCCTGTAGACTGCAATTGACTCTTCATCATCTCCTCCAAACCTAGGAGCTGACTTCCATTGAGTATATTCTTGCTCAGCTAGGAAAGAAAGGATCCATACTTATCCAAGTGATTCTGACATCAAGATTCAGGAGATGCTATTCTGAATATTTTTAGTATCAAAATTCAGAACACTTCTCGTGACGAGTCACATTCCCCTCCACACTGCTGTCATGTATGAAGGATGTCCATATTAAAAATTACATTTCTTTCCTCTTTGCATACATTTCTGCACATCCCTGTTTTTCAACAACTACTTCTTTCCAGAATCTAAAGGCTGATCCAAGACACAGCTGGTATCTCAAAACTGTGGCAATCCCTTAGGAGTGGAAAATCTACAAGAATAAAACTTCTAGAAGCCATGTTATTCTGGGCTTTGGAAAACTTTCCTGATAGATCAGCAGCACTCATAAGTCCACTGACAATAATGAGACAAAATTTAACAATTGCATCCTGTGATTCAGCCTATTTTGTGTTCCTAAGAATGGATTTGGATGGAGAGCCCAGTTCATCAGTACGTGTGGCCACTCAGTACTTTCCTAGCATAAAGCCAATCTCAGTCTTTCCTAGCCTTGTTTTCTCTTTTGGTTTTTGAGTCTGTCCCATTGCCTGCTCTCTGGTGTCAACAGAGCCTTTCTCTCGCTTAGCTAAAGATTTCCAGGGTTCTCATTTGATGAAAGCTCCATTAGAACCAGCATGTCATGGTGATGATGATGATGATGATGATGATGATGATGATGATGATGATGATAATTGAATGCACAAATGATGTTTGATTTGCAGAGTCGTACTTGCGGTATGGAAATTCTCTGAAGCTCACTTACCTCATCCTCTGTGGCAAGGCCTTGGTCTATGCCATTTTGGTGAGTGCTCTGGTGTGGACAGCCAAGGTAAGTCAGAGTGCCTCTGGAAGGCTGGCCTTACTCACTAGACAAGGATCAGTGGATGCAGGCTAAACCTGTTCTCAGAGGTGTGGTTGTTCTGCACGTGCTCTGCCAGGCTTGGTGCAGTCCAACTAGAGAAAAATCACAAGTGATGGGTTTTCCATTACTGTTTTTCTAGAATTCAAATAAAATCAATTCTCTCTAGCTGAGAAATTGCTTCTCACCATCCTGTTTGAACACATGGAAAGGATGAGAAGTAAGGCCAAGTTTCCCTGGATGTAAATAAGAGAAATATCAGCTCTATCATGCATTTGTGTAACCATTGTAAAGGGGGTTACGCCTGCAGGGAGAATTATAAGCTGTTTCTTTGAGGTGATGCAGGGGATAAATCTGATCAAACATTTACTAAGATTTGCAAAAAACCAGTAGGGTGGATCTGCAGAATTGGGATAACTTGAACTTACTGCCAGGAACTGCTTTTTATTAGTAAATTTTTCCCATGGCTGAATGGTACACCCAGTGAGAGCATTGGAAGCCTCAGCATTTGTCCCTTTAAAAGCAGAACTGGGAGATGTATTTGAAAAGTTAGCAGGTAGAGCTGAGGGCAAGGATGAAGAAAATCTCAATTATATCATTGGTCCTTCTGCAAGGATGTGGTAGAGGTGGTAGATTTATATTTTTTGTTCCTATTGCAAAGATATACTGGAGGGTGTACATTTGTCCTCTTCTGGACCACAGTCAGAATGCTGAATCACCGAATGGTTCAAGTTAGATAGAATCTTTAAAAATCATATAGTTCTGCCCCCACACTGAAATGGACAGGAACATCTTTCACTAGGTCAGGTTGCTCAAAGCCCCAAGCAACCCTTAAACACTTCCAGCAGTGGGACATCCACAGCTTCTCTGGCAAACTTATTCCACTGTCTCATCACCCTCACCAGAATAAATTTCTTCCTTTAGTTTTAAACTACCCTGTATCAGTTTAGGATCAGGGTTCTTTGTCCTGTCACTGCAGGCCTTGGCAAAACATCTCTGTTTTTCCTTAAAGTCTCCCACTGCCGTGTACTGGAAGGCCTCAGGCAGGCCTGTCCAGAGGCTTCTCTTCTCCAGTCTCGAGAGGGGCTGTTCTCTCAGCCTGTCTTCATACCCTGAGGCCCCTGGTTTTGGTGGGCCTCCTGCTCTCACACGTCCATGAGTTTCCTGTGCTGGACCTCCAGAGCTGGACACTGCAGGTGGCATTGCTGGGGTTCAGTGGGCCCACTCTGAGTCTGTCCACGTCCCTCTGGATGGCTTCCCTTCCCTCAAACACGTCAATGGCCACACAGCTTCGTGCCAGCTGTGAGCCTGCTGAGGGTGCACTCGATCCTAGTATCAATGACAGCCTGATGAAAGTTGATAAAATGCTTTTGGTCCCAGTACAGACCCTTGAGGGAAACAATTTGTGCCTGGTCACCACTTGAACATTCAAGCATTGATGGTAACTTGCCCTTGATGAGGAAGGTCATCCAGCCAAGTCCTGTGTTTGTTTCTGTTGTTTGGTGTTGGTTGTTGTTGTTGTTATTGTTACTATTTATTGTTCTTATTATTTGATTCCATTTTGTTTTCAATTAGACTGGTGTCAAGTTATGTAGAGAATAAATGAGGAGCCCTTGTCATCACATCAGCAGGAACACAGCAAGTTCTCTACCTTCCCACAGCAAAGTATCTGTGCTTCTAAGCACTTCTGAATATTAGTTTTTGTAATTGTCTGTTGCCATCCTGTTCTTCACTTTGTTGTAATCACTGCTGAGCTTTCCCTGTACTTCCCTATCATATTGTAACATATCTGTAAAACAAGCAGCTGCTTAATACTCAGAGTCTGAGAGCTCAACTCCTTGATTTAGGAATAAAGTTGTCACTTCTCTTGCCTTGAAAAGCATTATTTGCTGTTTTTAAATTTGGTCTTCTGTAGTAATAATGTCCTGGCACACAACTTTCAGTGATGAATAGTGCCATAAGCAACTCTCATTAAAGATTATTCATTGACAATCCCTGTAGGAATAACTTATTCTGTATAGGAACAGTAGAGACTCAGCCAGTACTTACACTGTGCACCAACAAGTGGAGCAGGGCTATAGGTTTTGGTGGCTTGCCCTTGCCACGGGATGGTTTTGAGCCAAAATAGATGCATTATTCAAAGGAGGTAGAGAAGGAAACAGCTCTCCAGCCAGATGAGAAGTGGCATCCTCTTGGGAGAGGCATGGCAGCTGCTTTTTCTTTCACTCATTTCTTCCACAGGATTACCCTGGTGGTGACACCAGACTGACTGCGGTAGTGAGGAAAAAATTTGTGAATAGATTAAAAGTCACCTGACACTTAATGCATTTGCTTCAAAAGGATCTGATGACAGCTTCGAGAGGAATCTGTCACATCTCTTTTAATGTCATTACAGAAAAGAGTTGTATCTTAATGCTAGAGGATAAATGGGTAGATTGCTGTAAAATGGGTTATTTTTCTGCTCTGTGCTTATCAGTCCTTTAATCTCCTCAAAATTCTTCAGAATAGGAGAAAATATCCTACTGAATCAAGAGATTGATTTGGTGTTCTGAGTACTGAAAGTGCTTACATAGTCTTGTGCTCCTTCAAACAAAACAGAGAACTGTGTCCTGAAAAATACTTTTTACAGTAATGCTTCAAGGGGTCTTACATTCCTAAGATGTGAACAACCTGGTCTAGGGAAAGGTGTTCTCTTCCTCCTTGGAGAAGAAACAAAAAGGAACAGTTCTCAACAAGTGGGAATCATGAGTATGTTGTACTAAGGGGCTCGTTTCAAGGTTTGTGACAAAGATAAACCAAGAGAGACATCTTTCCATTCTGATGATGGGTTCTTTTCTCAAAATGCGTCATTATTCATGGTCTATGAAGTTAGACTAGGCTGGAGCACAGTAGAATGGAATATTAAAAAATAATTCTAGCTCAGTCTGAAACACATTAAGACGAATATAATTTATTAGGGCATTTGGTGAAAATGGCTGCATTCATCAGGGCTGACAGGAAAAAAAACCAGCTCAATCATACACACAGACTTTCGGAGTGGTCATGGCCAAACTTGGTCAAGGTGAGCAGAGGACAAACTTGGGCATAGGAGTTTTGGAGCAGGTAGGCTACAGTGTGAATGGAGGGACACAACAGAGCAGTACTACGTAAGAAAGGAATTTGGCAAATGACATAGTCTTCCCTTTAGACTCTGAAATAAGAAGAATGTTCCCACACTGAATTCATCTCTCAGTCACTGGAAGTTGAGACCAAGGTGAGCAATACAAACCTGTTCTTTTCCAAGCTTGCTACAAGTCTTGAAATTCTCATTCCCACACACTCCCGCTATTATACATGTGATTGTGCAAAGAGAACTCTTTAATAAAAAGAGAGACTGATACATATCTGGCTCATATAATATCTGCTTTATTTTTAACTTTTGGATTGAAGTATGTTTAAGACAAAGTCCTTGTCCATCAAGCTCTTCTTTAAGAGTGTTTTGGACAGAGGATGTTTGCGATGGGGCTGATGCTTTTGTCCAAGGAGATGTGCAGAATTCTGCTCTGCACACATTTGTTATCCCTCATTCCAGCCATACAGGAGATCCCTTTGGACAAAACCATGTCTTCAGGGTAATATTTGTATAGGTCCGCTTCTCTACAATCACACTGTATCTCTCATAATTTTAAAGAGAGCCAGCTAGTGAGAATGAAGGGGGGAATTTAAGGCAAGAAGATAGAAAGAATTTCAGGTGCACTTGACAATGGATGAAGTATGTTAAAATTGTGTTGAGCTTTTACAGAAGAGAGTTAAAAGGAAATTAGGAAGTGCAAGGAAACAAGAAAATAAAGACCAAAAAAAGCAAATCAAGAATGAAAATAGAAACACAACTCAGAGATAGAGTAAAAAAGGATACAATTGAGAAATAGGGAGAAAGTTGAAGAAAAGCAAAGGGAACCTGGATGTGTTTGTGTAAAACTGTTCGTGAGGACCTTTTCTGTGCACAATGAACCATAAACCCAAGGGATAAATAAATGTGGAGTCTTTCTGGAGATCTTTCACCCACTTTGATCTCATTATTACTTCACACCACAAGTTAAACAATTGTTAATTCAGTGAAAGCTTACACAGGAATAAATTAAGAATGGAGTCATACATTTTATATATAAATGTTTTTTGAATCAGTGTAGGAATAACACACACTAAGGTAGAGTATCAATAGTGTAAATTTGGATGCAGAAGATCTGGGATACCTGAAAATAATAGAAAAAATAATTTGTGATTTTCCAAGTAGAATGACCTTGTTTGGAAGGATTTTGTCCTGTACTTTACAGTCTATTTTTCATAACAAGACAGACTCAAATGAAGCCATTAAGAGAAATATGAAAAACATGTTTACTGCAGGTACTTGGTTAAATTGGTAACTATATGTTGACACTGTGTGAGACAAGACTGTGCCACTTATTTTGTAAGGGAGAGAGATAAAACCTGCCTGTTGCCTGTCCCCATCAGTTGTCATCCCTTCAGATAATCAGCAAAGTAAAGGCTTGCTCTTACTCCTAGATGAAGCCTTTCCATAGGAAGAGTCACAAGCCCTGGGAGGACACTCTCAAGCTACAAGGACAAACACCAGCCCGTAGAAGCAAATTACTCCCATTGCAAACCAAAAGTTGCAAACTGTGGCCTTGAAGTTTGCATGTCATCCTGGGGACAGAAGAGAGAAAGAGTAGAAAGGAAAGCAGCATAACATTGCCATGATGCTACCAAGTAAAAAATTACTGCATTTAGAGCCAACCAATTAAAGGAAAAAAAGTGTTAACTTTTTGAGTATAAGAAAAAATGTCTTCTGCTTATAAATTGAGGATTTATGGATACACTGAGAGGTAATTGGACTATCACATAGAAACAGCAATGGCAAAGGAAGGATGTGGTCTGGGGTTCTGTCATGGTTTAGCCCAGCCAGGATCAAGCCCCATGCAGCTGCTTGCTCACTCCCCACCAACAGGACTGGGGAGACATTGGAAAAGCACAGGTGAAAAACTCATGGTTTGAGATAAAGACAGTTTAAGAGGTAAAGCAGAAACTGTGCACACCAGCAAAGCATAACAAGGAATTCATTCACCACTTCCCATGGGTGGGCAGGTGTTCAGCCATTCCCAGGATGGCAGGGCCCCTCACACATAGCAGTGACTTGGATAGATAAACACCATCACTCCAAATCTCGCTCTTCCTTCCTCTTCCCCCTTCTCGCCCCTTTCACAGACTGAGCACGATGCCATAGGATTTGGAATATCCCTTGGATCAGTTGGGATCAGCTCTCCCTGCTGTCCCTCCCCCCAAGTTCCCATGCAGCACCAGCCTTCTTGCCAGCACGGTGGCATGAGAAGCAGAAAAGCCCTTGAATGCTACGTAAGGACTGCTCAGCAATAACTAAAACACTTCTACCTTGACAACAGTATTTGCAGAACAAGCCCAAAACATAACCCCACCATAGCTACCATGACTGAAATTAGCTCTACCACAGTCCAAACCAGCAGAGGCACTCATGGCAATCACTTCTGGTTGATAAAAACAGGAGGTGGAGTCATGGGTGGGATTGTTTTTGTACCAGGTTGTATCATAGTGGTCACAGCTGGGGGGGGATCCACCATGATACATTCCCCAGGAAGCCTTTACAAAAACCCAGAGGCTCATGAGCCTTGTGGCAGAGCATGTTAAGGCAGCTGCAGAGAATTCTGCAGCAGAGCAGCTGTGCTCTGCCTTGGTTTCTCTGTTTAACAGACCTTGCATGCTGGGACTTACTTTCATCACCTGAGAGCTGAGCCTGCCCTCTCTGCGAAGCAAGCTAGGGAATTCTGAGATATTGAAATTAATTTTCACCAAACCAAACTGACTGCAGGTGCACCTAAAGCCTATAGAGAATGCAAAGCTGGAATTATTATTTTTTCCTGATGCACCAATGTTTGCAATAGATGACAAAATGTGATACGAGTGTTAGAAAAAGAATTCTGACATGTAGCAGGTGTCTCTCAGAGGTACGCCATAAAATGTGTTGGGGTTTTCTCTCTTAAATAATCCTCCAATATCTGCTGACTGCCTCCTCCCTGTGAGATCAAAGGCTGCCTCTAACCCTTCTCCCCACTGTTCACTGCAGTTCTTCCTAATGGATATCAAGGGTTTGTCTGGCACCAGTTAACAGATTCTTCTGGGCTCTCCTTGTGTGGATTATTGTAACCTCTCAGAAACCTGAACGGGATCCTGAAAGACTATTCAAGACAGCTGGCCAGCCATGAAAAGGAAAACAGAGGAATTTGTTTTAGTTCCCTGCCACAGGCAAACCAACTCAGACAGAGAATGAGTGATGTTTGGGATTCCAAAAGCAGTAACAATTTCTAAAGCTTGTGTTTCTAGTAAGCCAGCTGCAGTGCGTCCCTTTTCTGAGCTTATGATACATCTCTTTGTCACTGTGCATAGTGCTGATATGCTTTTTGGCAGTGGCACAAAACTTACAGTAATGGGTAAGAAATTTTTGTTTCCTCTTTTAATTCACTTCAAATGCCATGTCTTCACTTTAGAGAATGCCATCATTAACCTCCCTTTCATTATTAAACTGGTGTTCTCCTGGTGTGCTTGTAAGCCTGTCTGCCTCAGAGAACAGACTAAGTTTAGTAGTCTAGGTATGGACACACTTTTCATTTTGAAGAACTAAATGAATGTGTTTTCATCGTAAAGAAAAGGCTGTCCATAGTAAGTATTAGGATAAGGAATGGGATAAATAATGGGTGCATGACATAAAAAAGTTGTCCTAATGAATCAACATATGCAAAATTTCCCCAAAAGTATATCTATTCTCTATAATGCTGGTTCTGGTGAGGCTACAGATGATTAAGAACAAGTCAGTGAAAAGCTGTCTATCTGTCTGGAAAGAACTGACTTCATTTTGTTTTCTAGAACCTTTCAAAATGTAAGATGATACAAACTTAAATCACCTTGGATCTTCTCAGGGTGAATTAAAGAATGTGTTATCTCAGATAACTGGGAAAAACAATGTGCTAGCATTTTTAATTTATAAAAAAGAAGGCTCAAATAAATACTCAACTATACAATAAGCAATACTAAAATCTCTCTTCAGCTTTTGAAGTCCTTTTTCTTATAGAAAATAGCTCCCCACAGCGCAGCCAGTTTCTTTCCACTGAACAGGCTCACCAGGATGGTGATACAAAGATCACAAAGGACAATGGTCTTACTATTTCAGAATAGGTGCTAAAGAACCATTGAAAACCACAGAAAAATAATATATGATTCACTTCAAAGAGAGGGAGATCTCAGAGAATTTCAGCATATGGGAAATAGTTTCTAATATATTAATATGACACCTAGATAAATAGATAAATATCCTCTAAAGAAAGGGTGGAAGCTCCAACTACTGATTCACCTAAGCCTGAAGCAAAAGGGCTCTAGGCAGGGTAATTCTGGTGTTGATCTCAGGTGTTCAGACACACAGATTTGGTGGTGTTGCCTTACAGACTTGTTTTCTAGGAGAACTGAAATAAATGTACTCCATAATGCTTCTTTTGTGGATGCCACATGAGGGGAGGGGTAATCCACAGGCTTGGCTCAGAGCTCTGAGAGTAGAGGAGAGGTTTTTCTACAGCTGCAAAATGGTGTGAATAATAACAGACTATTTTTTGGCAGTGGGACGAAAGTTACGGTCATAGGTAAGTAAGAAGTCAGATCTCTGTGATTTATGTGACCCTGGCTTAGGGGACAAGAACATTCTTAATTAAAAACTTAATAATGATGATTTTTCATTCAGCCATGAGAACAGGATTAATGCTTTATTGGTTGCTTATTAAAATGAGATGTATCATTATGGAAGTGTAGGGTTTACGGCACAATGTTGAGGTCCTTGGGTCTTTCATTTCTGGGAACTTCATGAAGGGGGAAAGGAATAAATAATTTTATTTTCACCCATTCTCCAAGAAAATATTATGGCAGTTGGAAATGAAAAAATGCTTCTTTGGGCTGCAGTTCATCAGTGTAATGATCTAAAGCAGCATTTTGGAGGTAGACCCTGGATTCTCCTGTGTGCTCAGCCACAGAGGGAAACAGTAATCTTGCTGGCACTTTGCTTGCCTCTTCAAGATGTTTGGCAGACTGTCTAAAGTTACTTTGGAATGCTACTGCTAACAATCCTTCTCAGAACTTCCACTGCTCAGCAGGGACTGTATTAATTTTCTCTCAGTATACATTTTTCCTCTATTCTTTTTTCTTCCCCCCCGTTTTCTTTCTCTGTTTTCTGCCATCCCAGCAAAGGATTTAATATCACCTCTATCAGGACATGTTGGAATCACAGGCCAAAGTAACTTTTCCCATCTGCTAATGCCCCATCTGAATAACAAACTGTGGAAATACTCCCTGGTGCCTGCTCCTTTAAACAGTACCATTTTAAGGAACTATGTGTCTGGCAGGAAGAGCATAATGACACTGGGGGTTACAGCCTGACTTTGTACAGCTGTGCAAACCAGCAGCTTAACTTTGGTGTCGGCACTGTGCTGAGAGTTATAGGTAAGGAGCTGTTGTTAACCCAAGGGCTCAGTGTGGAGGACACTTGAAAATTTCCCTTGCGTTAAATGATATGTCACATATACACAGATGATTTTAAAATGAGAGTAGGAGTGAAAGATAACAAGCAATTATGAAACTGACCTTGCCAAGATGGGAATAGAAGAACTTTGGTACTTTTTCTCTCAGGTGGGTGAAGTCTGTGTTACAGGGAATGCAAGAATTTATGTATAAGAGTGAGCAAACTTTGTGTCAGTGTCTGCCATGAGCAGCATGAAAGACCAGAACACAATGGGCTGCAGATCAGACTTTTTTCCTAGTTGTTGCTTTTACCAATCCCCTTATTCTATTTCAAGCATGCTAATTTTCTAGGGTTTTTTGTCTCTCCAGTAGTTTCAGTAGTTTTATCATTCTTTCTTTCTGTCTCCCTTTTTCAACTACCTTCATCCATTTTGTTCTTTCTTTCTTTCTTTAGTCTATTAAATCTCTTTATTTTGTCTTCATATCTGTTTGCACCTCTTCACACATTAGCCATTAAGGCTTTAAGCCAAAGAATTTGTTGGAGATACTTCTAGGATAGGAAAAAAAAATCATACTGCCAAGTGCTAGAAGGTAGAAGT
>JAGMWU010000096.1:117777-129444 GCA_018697195.1 Certhia americana | reverse complement strand
AGAAGGAGAAGGAGAAGAAGGAGAAGGAGAAGAAGGAGAAGGAGAAGAAGGAGAAGGAGAAGAAGGAGAAGGAGAAGAAGGAGAAGGAGAAGGAGAAGGAGAAGGAAGAAGAAGAGGAAGAAGGAGAAGGAAGAAGAGGAAGAAGGAGAAGGGGAAAAGACTACACCCTAAACCAAAACCCCAAACTCTAAATCTTTCACCCTGTGAGATAACACACTTTTATTCAAGTCCACACTCATGATTTCAGTGCTTCACTCAATTTTGGAAGCCTTTCCCATGGCCTTAGGTCAAATGCAGTGAATCTTTGAGGATCATTCCCTGATCCATAACCCAGATCCAGCAAAACCTCAGCCTTCCAACCCAGATCCAGTAAACCCTCAGCGTTCCAATCCAGATCCAGCAAATCCTCAGCCCCTGCTGAATCCAGGTCTGTGTGTCAGGAGAGGCCTGGGCTCTCTGCAGCAATCAGTGACCCACAAAGCTGAACAGCCAAAAATAGAAGGTGCCTGAAACAAGTGTCCCCAAAAGTGCAAATTTCACAGCAACACTTGCACACTGATTTGTTTCAGCACTCAAAAAAAAAAAAAAAAGTTTCTTTTTGCTGCAGAAGTTCTGGTCTTTTTGTGATTGTTGGAAGTTCTTAGGTAAACAGGAACTTTCCCTTTTGTGTAAGGCAAAAAAAAAAAAAAAAAAGGAATTTTGAAAAGAAGGCTGGAATTTTGAAATGAAGGGCAGTGGGAACACACCTGTGGCATCTCCCATTGAGCTCTCCTCAGTCCCACAGCAGATCCTGATCTAGCTCAGGGTTCTTTGCTGAAATTATCCCTTCTGGAGTTGTATTTGCACACAATTCCCACTGTGGAATGGACACAGGCACATTGTGCCTGACAGAACAGTGCCTGCATATGCCTGTGATAAATGGGAATCATGGAATATCCCGAGCTGGAAAGGATCCACACGGCCCCAACAATCCCACCCTGTCCCTGAGAGTGTTTTCCAAATGGCAAAACCCACTCTGGCCTTTCCCCTGCCAGGAAAATGAATCCACAAACCCCAGAGGTTTCTGTCCCAAAAGGAGACAGAGCAGTCCTGGGACTTTATTCCAATAAAGGCAGAGCCCAGGGGGCATTCCCCTGGGGTCTCTCCAATGTTTGGAGGACTCAGCCTCCCTTTTATCCCAATTTCCCACCTTTTTATCCCAATTTCCCAACCCCATTGCCCTCTCTCTTTCCCCACTGGCTGAGGGACTGGAGAGCTCCAGACTTCCCTCAGATTCTCCTCTAATGGAGAACCCTCCCTTTTCATTTTTAATTCTGATGGAATTGATGGGTTCTCCCCATTGTTTCTTTATGCTTCAGGAGCCTTGCTGCAGGTCCCCAGGTCACTTTTGTCGACCTGTGGTGATCACCTTCTGTTGTGTGCGGACATCCCTTATTTCCCTCTCTGGCAGCTGGTAGTAAAGGAGTGTGTGCAGTTTGTTGGAGTGTCAAGAATCTGAGAAGTGTTTCTCACTCTCTGCAATTTTTTACAGGGAATTCGAAAACCCCCTTACAAACATTGTTTTTTATTTACCTTTGTTCCATAGTAAAGAATGGCTCTGGGGTGAAACAGAGCGTTTCAATAATATGGATTAGATATATCATAATATGTAGTTTAATTATCAACCAGGGTGAGAATTTTAGATTTTTTGGGCTGGGTTTCTAGAATGGGCAAGATTCGAATGAAGGCAAGATGGAGAATCCATCGTGTTTTTTTAGGAATTCTTCTTCCTTCTTCTTATCATCTGCTCCATCTCCTGTTGTGATGGTGACAGACTTTCCGGGTTGGTTTAGAGAGAGAGCAGACAGACCTCGTCCCACAGAGGTGATAGGGATTGTAATTATTAGTAAATAAAGTACCAGGTAGTTTTTTTTAGTATAGAAAAGTCATCCTCACCCACCGCACCCTGAGGGTTGGGATTGGTGCTTGGACTGAGCTGCTGAGAGGGATCTCTGTTGGATCAGGGAAGATATGGAAATAGATCGAGGAAAAATAAACCCCACATTGGAAACAGAAGAGACACTCTTGACTTCAATTCTTTGGGCCACAGGGCTTGGGGAAAAAAGACTTTTCCTAAATCTTTGGTAATCCAGTCCGACCAAAACCAACCGCACAAAATTAGCCTGAGCGCAGTTCGCAGAACAGACTCAAACGTCAAAACGATTAAGCAACAACCAACATGTGATTAATTACTTCATTTATGTGCATTGACCTGTAGGCAGTAGCTCCTTAAAAAAACCCTTCTGGGCCATTTTCCGCCGCTCGAACTAATACATTCGGCAGCTCTGTGGTGTCGAATTGTATATGTTTTCCCGGTCTCTTTTTCCCTGCGACAATGATAGGATAGTTTTTCACTTTAAAGATAAGACAGTGCCTGATGAGACCAAATATTGACAGAGGAGATAAAGAGGCTGTTATGAGAATAATGAGCAATAATGGCAATTCTGGTTTATGAAAAGGATAACCAGGGAATTCATGAACTTTTTCCCAGACTCTGGGAAATAATTGATCCCCCGTACAAGAGAAATAAATTGCTTTCTTTCTTCTGCCTGCTGTACCTGGTGGTTTTTTTTTATTATTTACCCTGCAAGTGGAAGCAGCTTTTAAAAACAAAAGTCCCTCAAGAATTTTTTGTCACTTGTGGGACACAAGTTTTTTAAAAATGCTTTTTTTGCTCGACTTGTCCTAATGTTCAGAAATGGGGGCAAATACAAAATTATGGTGAAAAGAAAAAAAAAAATTTCCACTGCGGCAGCCCCTTCGTCGGCCCATCCTGGGGCCTGAAACAAAACCCCATTGTCCATCTCCTGGCTTGTATCATAAGCAGAACCAACAGCAGTGGGCATTCCCAATCCTCTGTGAACGAAAGGGTCCTGTATGGAAAATGGTTAAAATACAATACAAAAGGGCCTTATGTGGTTATAAATGGTTTAGAATAAATCATATAAAGTCATATGTGGTTAATAAATTTTAGATAAAATATCAAACACATCACCAGTAACATCTGGCCTAATACCACCTCCAGAGAAAGAGTCTGCCAGGTTCTGTCCGATGAAACTCCATCATCTCAACTCAAACCTCCCTGGAGTTATTCCTGTGTAATCCATCACTAAAATGAAATTATTCAGTTACCATAGAAACCTCTTGACCAATAGCTTGGGGTTTTTTTCTTTCACCCGCAGGGAATTAAATAAGTTGTTCCATTCACCACAAGACCACAGCCAGAGCATTCTAGCCCCCCTCTGCCATGGCTTGGTTTTTGGGTGAGCTTTGTTCTGTCTCTGCTCCCTCACCCAACGACGTGGCAAAAAGAGCTGAATTTTCCATTTTCCCCCCCCTCCCCATTTTCCTCAACCCACCCTGTGCCGTTCCCTGCTAGTAGTGCCGATTATTGCTGCTGTTTCCTTCTTTTTCTCTTTGTGAATAAACTGCTAGTAAACACAGAACTGTTCGGAGAAGTAATGGAAATATTTTTGACACAACAACCCATGGTAGGGCTCATTTCTTCTTCTCCCTTTTTTTTCCTTGGAAATTGTTTGTATCTCGGGGATCCAACACTTTGTCACATTTCTAACAAGAAAATCCCATTACAACGAGCAAAGCATTGCTCTTAGGAGGGAGGAAGTGTAAACATTTCCCTCAGGCTGAATCTTTTAAGCCCCTGGGTAACAAGAGGATCTGCGCCCTGGAGTTCCTCCGCAGGGAAGGCTTCAGATTTCACAGGAATTCAGAATTTCTTGGGGGAAGGCGTGGGACCACACCAAGACACTAATGCCTTCCCCTTTTTAAAAAAGCCATCCTGGGGTCTCTGTTTCGTGCAATTAAAGTTTTCATTGTGGGCACGAGGTTTATTTACCTCCTTCGCCCAGCAGCCACTTGGCATACTCTCTGTCAGAATTTCCCAGAGCTGAATCCTCAGGAGGCTGGTATCATCCCGACCTCCTCACCTCCAATCACGACCCACTTTTTTCAGGCTCCCACAATTGTTCAGATTTTATGCTGTGACTGGCAGACCCCGTAAATTTTGTCCTCACTTCTTTCACCCACCCATCTTCGCAGAGCCATATGTTATTGCAGGAGGCCCTGAATTTTATATAGTTTGGGTATTTTTTATGTCCAATAACCGGACAACACTTCGTGTTGGCTCGGAATCCAAACAAAAAAGAGCCTTTTCCTGAATTGATACCTTTTTTTTGCTTAAGGGGAGGAACCTGTATTTCAACAGCTTGCTTAAAATTAAAACCTAAAGGAGGAATCATAAGACGCCTGATTTATTATTAATCATAGGGGAAGATAAATGTTTTCAATCTCTTTATGTCTACAAAGCACTGCAGATCCCACTAGGAACTTGGATGGCTCAGGCAGCTTCCTGGGCATTTTAATCTTCAATGTAAATTCATTCTCAAAAAAAAGAACAAAAAAATAAAATAAAAAACCAAACCCAAACCAAACAAATAAAAAACCTTGCAAACACACACACACACACACACAAAACAAAACAAAACAAAACAAAACAAAACAAAACAAAAACAAAACAAAACAAACAAACAAAAAAAAAAACCAAAAAAACAAAACAGGAAGCAAATCAACAGGATCAGCAGTTGGGAACAGCTACAGGAATTTCCTGGGAATGGTTCCTGTCCCCCACTCTGGCATTGGGGCTCCTTCAGCACGCTGCTGCTGGCCCCTGGCAAGGACAGGGTTAACTCCCCTTGGTCCCAGTTGTCCTGTTTGCCGTGACTGTGTGCCCTGCTTACTGCCCGCCCTGCAGCATGAACACACTGGATTATTTTAATTTCCCCAGAAGTGTTTATTTGCCCATTAGGTGAGAAATTATGGGGCTGATGCTGCACCAAAAATTCCTTTTTACCGAGCAGCACTAAAACTTTTCCACATGAACTCCCCTATATCAGGCACCTCTTCCACAATATTTCAAATATTATTAGGTGCATTTATTTCCAAATACACTCTAAATGCTGATCTGAGAGGAAGCCACGAGACCCCAGAGCTGTTTGCTGACACGTGCAGGAGGCGCAGCGAGGATGGGCTTTGTTTCCATCAAATATTCAGCAGTTTGTGAAACTTGAAAATGGAGAAAAGAGGGAAAGCTCCCACGTGCAGTATCTGAATTCAGGGTTTGAACTCTGCCCCGTGCTGGGCTGGGCAGGGAGGATCCTGAGATTGCTCCTCCACCTCCTGCCAGCCACCAGCTCTCACCAAAATGGGTTTAAATCATCACTAATCCAGGCTTAACCATCAGCTCGGCCCAAGCACTTGGAATATCCACATCCTCCTGCCTTAAAGATTCCCTTGGAGCCAGTGAGGACCAGCAGGGACCTGTCCCTCTCCCCAGCCCTTCCCGAGCCCAGGCTGCTCCAGCCCTGCCCAGCCTGGCCTGGGACACTCCAAGGAGGGGGAGTGGGATGGTTTCAAGGCTCTAATAATGATATTTATATGAAAACTTGCTTTAGCAGCACCACGGAGCAGGATTTAAGGACCAACAAGGGGTTTGTTCCTGTGTCCTGCACCTTTCTTGGTGGGAAAGCAGGGTACACCAGAGAAAAAACCTGGGAAATCTGTGTCCAGCTCCAGTGACCCCACTTCCCCAGGGCTGCTGGATCTTTACAGACACAAAACAGAAGTTCCAGCTCTAAATTTGTGCTCCAGCACAGAACAGGCAATTAAAACTGGGCCGCCGTGTTTGATTTTCAATATCTCATTTGAATCTTGTAACGAAGTTCAATTAATGACCTTGGAAAAAGTTTTCTGAAATTTAGTGCTGCTTCACCACAATGCTCTTTATGACTTTTCCTTCAGCACAGCCTTTCTTCTTCCTTTGAATCCCGGCATATTAAGGAAATATTATCTTTGTAAATGCAGGTGAGGTTGATGATATTATTGATTTCAGATAGCTGCCACTTCAAGACAAATTTCCACTTCAGTCTGGAGGCGCAGAACAAAGATTTCCAATGTACTCAATTATTCAGCACAGTCCTTCCTCCCTGAGGGGTGAGAAATGTCTGTGGGGAGGAGCAGGGCAGGTGCCAAGGGACTGACCCACCTGAGAGGAAAGAGGGATGTGGAGCAGGAGCAGGAGGGAACTGAGCACACGGACACAGCAGAACTGAGAAATTGCAGAATAAATGAATGTCACTTCTTCTTCAGCCTCAATCCTGCCCTGCCCCAGCCATTCACTGCAAACATCCCAAACAACCTCCAGAAAAAACACCATTGGCTTTGAGAGCTGGTTTGGGTTATCTGCTCCAAAATCTGAAAACCTAAGAACACAAAAACCTGGAACTTCCAGCACTCAGAGCCACCTGCTCCAGCCTGGGTGCCTTGAGGTGCTTGTCAGGGGGTAGGAGGGAATTCTGATTCCCAAATAATTATAAATCCCCTTTTTGAAGAGATCCATTCTTCAGCACTGCACTGAGACACTTCCCAATCTGAAAGCACTTAATGAGATAATTTGCAGAGAGCTCTGACGAGTTCCAGCCATCTCTTGGCTCGATCCCACCACCACAGTGCTGACTCCCTGCAGCCACTTTCACAGGTACAATTTGCTCCTAGAAATTGGGTAGTTTTTTAAAAAGCACTGCAGTCTAAATCATGTCATATTCTCAGTGAAACATTCGGAGAGTAAATGTAGAGTCCTGGAGAGAAAAATGTTACTCACGATTTTCACATAATGGAGCTGCAGCATAAAAACGCCCTGGGCTGAGTAATTGTGAAAGTGGAGCCAAAAATAAAACCCTGAATTTTTTCCCAAAGTGAATTTCAGGCTGCCATATCCATGGCAAGAATAAAAGTTTAATTTCCATCAATATAAAAGGATTAGAGCTTAGATTTGCATGGCTTGTCCCCGTGCTTGGCTCCACAGCCCGGGTTCCTGGCTCAGGCCTCGGTGGAGGTTGGCCCACACAGTCAGCTGCAACAGCAGGAAATGGCAAATCTAAAATGCCATATTTTTTTCATTTGTTTCCTCCTCTCTGATGTCCGTGTTATGGTAGAAGTTACACATTCATTAAAGGATTTAATTCCTTCTCTTTTCCAGGGCCCTGAAAGGGCTGTGTCCAAGGGCAGAGCCATTGCCCAGGAGCTGGCACAGGGCTCGGCCCCTCCTGAGCAAAATACAAACCTGAGAAAGCTTTCAGGAATCCCAGCACTAATTATCAAACAGAGAATCCGTGTCACAGTCTAAAAGGGCATTTGCCACCAGAGCTGTACCCACACCACCACAACCTGCAGGCCCAGGAGCTTTGCTGGACATCAGCAGCTTGTGCCCGCAAATCCCAGAATCATTTCAACTGGAAAAGCCCTCCCAGATCATCAAATCCAACCTGTGCCTGATCCCCCCTTGTCCCCAGCCCAGAGCACTGAGTGCCACATCCAGGAATTCCTTGGACACTCCAGGGATGGGCACTCCAAACCTCCCTTCCCATGCCTGACCACCCTTTCCAAGAAGAAATTTTTCCAAATGTCCAACCTGGCCATCCCCTGGCACAGCTTGGGCTCTTTTCCTCTCATCCTGCCCCTGTTCCCTGGGAGAAGAGGCCAACCCCATCCCTGCAGCTTCCCTGCTTTGGCAGAGGTGTCTGGGCTAATGAAGCTTTGGGGATTATTTTTCCTCTTCTTTTTTTCCCCTTTGTTTCCTAAACGAAAGCAACTCTCAGAAAAGCAGGAAGAGCTTTTGCCATGTTTCAAGCAAGTACAGAGACTCCAAGCTCAAATTGCTCTAATAATTTATTCTGGTCTTGAAATCCCCGGGGTTATTTCACAGAAAATGTATTTTGAGTTGTTTGGCTCCAAAATGACAAGATAACAGATGATACATATTCATTTGCTCCCCCAAGATGGTGATGAGATGTTACAAAATAAAGCAGCGGATCCTCCCTCCCCCAAACAGGGGACTTGTGGCTTTATCTCCCCGATAGCACCCGAATTGTGCTGCCATTTATCTGGAGGGGGTGTTTATGGAAGGGATTGTTTGCAGCTGGAGCTACAAGGCATGAAACAAACTGATAATGGAACTTTCTTTTGAAGCTCATTCTTTCGCGGTGGCATTTTTCTTTTTTCCTTTATGAGCTTCGTGACAGGCGAGCAGTAATTTCCTCTCTGTATTTTAGCACAAACAACAGATTAGTGTCACACTGTTTGCTGGGAGCTTTTGCTCGCTGCTTGCAGGAGCACTTGTTGGTGTTCGGCGTCTTCCGAATAAACAATGTGGTCATTCATAAAGATAAAGAACAGACACATCTTCCTGGTGCAGCAGAACATGATCAGCACAGCTCCTGAGCGTGCTGTGGAACCAGAGGCAGAGGTGAAGGATGGCATTTGCAGTCTGAGTCACAGAACACGCCAGGGCCAGGGCTCTGTCTTCTCTCAGACACAGCCCTGGGCTCTGCAAACACCACAGTCCAAAGGCAACAAAAATGTAGCACAAATTACCTGCATAAATCACAGAGAGTGAATTATTCATTTGCAGAGTATGTAGAACACATAATACAACCTCACGGAAAAAATTACTTCAATTTTTGCCCTTCTTCACGCAATATTTAATTATTTTTTTCATACTTTTAGTAATGTCACTGTCAGAAGTCGCAAGGAAGAATTGCATGGCAGTTCCTTCAGTTTCTCTGATGTTTTTCTTCAAGGCAAAGTTTTCTATTCTTCCACTCTTCCTCCATCACTGGAAAATCAACCTCCTGTTCTGTTTTCTGCAGCTTTTCCAGAGCAAGTTCACCTTACCCACATTTGGGCTCCATCTCTTGCTCACCAGACCCTGCAGGGTTTTGTCTCCTCACCATGAGCTGATCCTGCTGTGATAAATCTCTTCTTCAGAGCCTCTGCCAGAGGATTTCCTGGAGCACAGCCAGCCCCGAGGCTGCCCCAGCCCATGGCCAGCCCAGCCCTGCCCATGATGGCACAATCTGCCAGGATCATCCACAGCCAGCTCAGCTGGGATGAAGCGATGATGCCAAACGGAGCAGCCTTGGCTTAGAACCCTACTTCTCCAACAAAGTCCTGAAAATGTGAAAATGCCACATTCTAGCACTGAGGCAGAAGGATGACACGTCATTTCAGGGGGGCTGGTGAGGATGTGGCTGAGGCAGCAGCTGTGGAGTCCCAGAGGAGCTGGTGACACTGGAGTGGGGACAGCCAGCAGTGAGAGCACAGCACACACGGCCAGGGGAAACCAGCCAGCAAAGAATCCCAGAATCCCAGAGCCACTGAGGCTGGAAAAGGCCTCCAAAGTCATCAAATCCAGTCTGTGCCAGATCCCCCACCTTGTCACCAACCCAGAGCACTGAGTGCCACATCCAGCCCTTCCCTGGACACGCCAGGGAGGTGAGGATGGACATCAGCCCAGGGAGAGGCAGGGCTGGGCAGCCCAGGGCTGGGAGATGCTGAGGAAGGGGGGAAGGATGGCCGTGCCCAGCACAGCTGCTGTGCCCATCCTTTGAGCTCACTCAGGTCAGAATTCCCTCAGCACAGCCCTGAGGGGAGGCACAGGGACAGAGGTGACACCCTTGGAATGCACAGGTATCAGGAGAGCCCTCCCTCTGATACCTTAGGATTTAGCTGTTATAATTTTCAGACTCTGGGCTGTTTTGGTGAGCAGTTTTAGGTTTCACATTCAGTGCTACTGAGCTCTCTGCACAGAGCAGGGACACAAAACAATTCCTGCTCCAGTTTGATACCAAGGACAACTTTCAGGCCAAGAACAAAGCCAAGGGTGAAGGGAGAAGGCAAACCAAGGAGGATGGAGCTCCCTAAGCTGCAGCTGTGGTTGGACAATTGATTCTAATCTGCTGATGGACCAGAACTTATCAAAATGTGAGCCCTTGTGACCCTGGTATCCATTTTGTGACCACTTTGGTGCACCTTGGGTGTGGTCCAGCTGGACTCTGCATGGCCCAAGAGCACCCATTGAGACCTTTTAATAAATCCTGCTGCTCCCAGGGCCCTGGTGAGAGAGAGCTCCTGGTTTTGCTGGCACTCATTTCCCTGCAGGGTCACCCTGGACTGCATTTCCAGCACCATCCATTAGGCTGGCTTTGATCAAAACAAATCCTCTACATGAAACTTATCTTTTTTTTAATATAAAAATGTTTTATAACTATAAATTACAGGCCAAGAAAATTACTACAAAGTGGAACATTACTATTGGGCAATAAAAATAATCTGATTAATTGCTTTCTGATCACTGTATACAAAGATCGGGATATGAAAATTGCATTTTATTGAGTTTATTCCTTCTAGATTCCCACATAAAAGTTGGGTTTATCTTTTAATTGATCGACAGTGCATTTACATATAAATCTGAAAATTTGGGTGTGGGAAGATGGCTTTAAATGAGCAACAGAGGACATGCACACTGCAGCAAGTTAGGGAAAGGAAAAGGCTTAGAAACATTTTTAAGTTACCCTTAAATGCTGGTGGCTCTGCACTGCGATCTGTTGCCATTTACCCTCTAATTAATCAGGCTTTTGTCTTAATTTCTGTAATTGCTTCACAATTTTTTGAGAAATCAAAGCATTAGTTAAGAAATATTTCCTGGTGACAGGGACTGCAGCCTCGTGCCGCCTCCTCAGAGCACCCATCCCAAAATAAATAAAACGCAGCAAAAAGGGGACAGGGAGCAGCTGTCAAGGCTTGTAAAGGCATTCCATGGTGAGACACGATGTGAGAGGATGAGGGATTTGTGTTTCCAAACCAGCTGGGGGGCTGCTGGGAGATAAAACCAGCACTGAGAGAGAAAGGGAACAATGGGAAGGGTTCCACTGATTGAGGAATGGAAAAAAGGGATTTTTCCTTCCCAAACAAACTGTAGGTTTGCTGAGAAATGAAATTGGATATTGAAAGATGAAAGAAACAATGGGGAGAACCCATCAATTCCATCAGAATTAAAAATGGAAAGGGAGGGTTCTGCATTAGAGGGGAATCTGAGGGAAGTCTGGAGCTCTCCAGTCCCTCAGCCAGTGGGGAAAGAGAGAGGGCAATGGGGTTGGGAAATTGGGCTAAAAGGGAGGGAAATTGGGATAAAAGGGAGGCTGAGTCCTCCAAGCATTGGAGAGACCCCAGGGGAATGCCCCCTGGGCTCTGCCTTTATTGGAATAAAGTCCCAGGACTCCTCTTTGTCTCCCTTTGGGACACAAAACTCTGGAGTTTGTGGATTCATTTCCCTGACAAGTGGCATGGTCCAAACTCCGGTAGAATCAGGATTTATTTCAGCTTAGTTAAGCCTGGGAGGTGATTTCCAAAGGGCACAAGTTCATCACCACAGGGGATTAGGGAAAAGCTGCAATCCCTGAGCCCCACAAAGCCAGCAGAGCCAGCAGTGAGGGGCTGCCCCAGAGCTGCTGAGTGCCCTGGGCAGGGTCCTGGGCTGGGACAGACCCCAAACCTTCCCAGTGACAGCTGGCACCAGCATCCTGCCCAGGGAATGCCAAAAAGCTGGGAAAACCTGGGGATGTGTGCCACCACGGGGGCTGGCAGGAGGCATGGGCCAGCAGGGCACCCCTCCTTCCCTCCGAGCATCCCTCCTGCCCTCCTGGCACCCCTCCTGCCCTCCGAGCATCCCTCCTGCCCTCTGAGCATCCCTCCTGCCCTCCTGGCACCCCTCCT
>JAGMWU010000096.1:36843-52222 GCA_018697195.1 Certhia americana | reverse complement strand
AGGATCCATCCCAGAATTCAGGAGGCTGATCCCTGGATTCAGCCCAGGATTTTGAAGGGTAAATCCCAAGATCCATCCCAACATTTTAGGGGAGCTGCATCCAGGATCCATCCCAGAATTTTGGGGAGCAGATCCCAGGATCCATTCCAGAATTTTGGGAGGATAATCCTGGGATCCATCCCAGGATTTGGGAACACTGATCCTTGTTTTCCCATGTGGAAGAGGCTGGAATTCTGCTTCCCTGTTTTCCTGGCTCTGGGAAAAGCTGATGCTCTGGTAGAGGCTGGAATTCTCCTTCCAACTTTTTTTTTGGACCAATTCTCCAGAGCTCTGAGTTCAGCGGAGCCTCTGGATCGGGAATGAGGGATCCATGTGCCTCGGCTTGGAGCTGTTCCCAAATATCCATAGGGACAAATCCCGATCCCAAATCCGGGTCTGGAATGGGCTTTGGTGTTCCTGAGCATCCACCTTTCCCTGGGAAGTGGGAAAATCCTCCAGGGCGGGATCAAATCCCTGCATACCCCCCCAAAATCCCAAATCCTAGCTCCTCCCATGCTGAAATCTGGGAATTTGGGAATTTGTTGTCATTCCCGGCCTGTGTTTACATTCCTGGTTTCCAGCCTGGCTCTTCCCAAATTCCCGAGGCAGCCACATCCAAGGCCAGACACCTCCCAAAACTCGGGATCAAGGAGCTGCTACGGGAACAGCTGGAGCCTGGAAAAACTGCAAAATCTGGAAAACCTCCTGGGATAATCCCAAAACACAGGGAAGAAAAGTCAGGAATGCGGTGAGATGGAAGCACAAAATCCTGTGGGATTTGGAGGAGCTGGGATTTGGATCCAGGATCATTCCCACCCACGGAGAGGGACTGGAATGGGATGAGCTCCCCATTCCATGATTCCACGAGGAATTCCTGTTTTCCAGAGGTTTTTCCAGGCAAACAAAAGCTTTTCCTGGCTCCAGGGGTCAGCTGGGAGGACACAACCGGAGCAACCTCCTCCTCCTCCAGGAGTCATCCAAGGATTTGAAGCTGGGAAAACCACGGGATCTTCCCTTTGGGAATGGTTGATGTAATTCCCAGATTTGCATCCAGCTGAACTCCTTCCCTGGGATGAAACATTCCCACTTTTCTCCTCCCCTCTCCCAGATTTTCCTCTTTGTTTTTCCCCCTCTCTCTCCCAATTTCTTCCCCCTCGCTCCCAGGTTTTTCCTTCCTTTCTTCCCAGTTTTTCCCCGTTTTTCTTCCCAGTTTTCCCCCCTTTTTTCCCCCCCTTTCCCCCCCCTTTTTCTGTCCCCTCTCCCCCAGTTTTCCCCCCTCTTCTTTCCCTGTTTCCCCCCCTTTCTTCTCCTAACTTCCCCCTCAGTTTTCCCCCCTTTTTCCCAATGTTTCCACAGTTTTCCTCCTTCCCCCCCCCTTTTCCCAGTTTTCCCCCCAGTTTTTCCCAGTTTCCCCCTCCTCCCATTTTCCCTCTTTTCTCCCCCTTTTTTTCTCAGTTTTTCCCCAGTTTTCCCTCCTTTTTTTTTCCCAGTTTTTCCCAGTTTCCCCCTCCTCCCAGTTTTTCCCTCTCCTCTCTCTCTCCCAATATTCCCCCCTCTTTTCCCGGCAGAGGTGACACCTGGGCAGGGGTGACACCTAAAGAAATGTGACACCTGGGCAGGGGTGACACCTGGGCAGGGGTGACACCTGGACAGGGGTGACACCCAGGTGGAGGTGACACCTGGGCAGGAGTAGCCCCAAAAAGAGGTGACACCCAAAGGGAGGTGACATTTGGGTAGAGGTGACCCCCACTGGAGGTGGCACCTGGGCAGGGGTGGCACCCCAAAAGAGGTGACATTTGGGTGGAGGTGGCACTTGGGCAGGGGTGACACCAACCTGGGCACACGTGGAACCTGGGCAGGGGTGGAGGTGACACCCAGGGGGAGGTGACACCCAGGGGGAGGTGACACCCAAAGAGACGGGCTCCCTAAAGGGAGTGGCTGTGCCTGTTCCCATCTTTTCTTTCGGGACCTCATCCCAGGATTCCCGACTGGAATTCCCGACTGGAATTCCCGACTGGCACAGCTAATTCCCAGCTGGAATTCCCAACTGGCACAGCTGATTCCAGGCTGGAATTCCCAGCTGGCACAGCCCTGATCCCAGGCTGGAATTCCCAACTGGCACAGTCTCGATTCCCGGCTGGAATTCCCGGCTGGCACAGCCCCGATTCCAGGCCGGAATTCCCAGCTGGAATCTGCTCCCTAAAGGGAGGAAAGGCTGTGCCCCTTCCCGTCTTTTCTTTCGGGACCTCATCCCAGGATTCCCGGTCAGAATTCCCTGCTGGCACAACCCCAATTCCCAGCTGGAATTCCCGACTGGCACAGCTAATTCCCAGCTGCAATTCCCAACTGGCACAGCTGATTCCAGGTCGGAATTCCCGGCTGGCACAGCCCGGATTCCAGGTCAGAATTCCCGGCTGGCACAACCCGGATTCCAGGTCGGAATTCCCGGCTGGAATTCCCGGCTGGCACAGCTGATTCCCGGCTGGAATTCCCGGCTGGCACAGCTGATTCCAGGCCGGAATTCCAGCTGGAATCCGCTCCCTAAAGGGTGCCGCGGTTGGAAAAGGCCGTCCCCATTCCCATTTTTCCCTCCTCCCTTTTCCCCTCGTCCCTCCCACTCCCTCCCAACGCTCTCCCGCTGTCAGGGAGCCGGGAAAAGTTTGGGATAAGGGCAGGGATCTGGGATAGGAGCTCCCAGTCCCGCCGATGCTCGGGAGCCGGCGATTCCATGGCCATTCCCAGCGGGATTCTCCTGGCCTGGTCCCTCTGCCTCCTGCCCGGTGAGTGCCCATCCCAATCCCCCCAAAAAACCGGGAATGATTTGGAAAAAAGCGCTGGAGAAGCCTTCACGCGGCTCCTTGGAAAAGTTGCGCCGGGAGCGGGAGGGAGCTGGAAAGGGACGGAGATCTTGGAATTCCTGAGAAACTCCCGATCCCTCCTCGCTTTTGGAGCGGGATTAATCGGGATAATCCCAAAGGATCAGATATTGGGATGGAAAAGAACCTCCCTTTTCCCTAAATCCAGCTTTTCTGCCGTTTGTCCCCTTGGAAAACAGGGAATGCTCGGGGTTAAATTTAGGAGAGGCTTTAGGCGGAGTTTAATTCCAGGAGCTGATCCTGCGGCTTTTCCGGGGGGCTGGGATGGATTTTTTGGGTTTTTTCCCGGCGGTTTTCCTTGGAAAAAAGCGACTCCTCATTCCTGCTTTAATCCCATCTGGAATCCACCCGCTCTGGCAGCCGCCAAAGTGGGGGGGGAAAACGGGAAAAAATCGGGGAAAAAATTCGGGAAAAAAGCGTTTTTTCCCTTCTGCCAGGAGCTCGCGCCTCCTCCAGCTGCAAACATTCCCAAACTTCCTGCTGGAAAACGCGCCAGGCTGCTTGGGGTTTTTATGGGATTGGCGCTTTGGGGGGAATTTTTTTTCCCTTTCTGCCCGGGGATCCTTTCAAGGGAGCCGCGGCCGAGCTGCTTTTCCTGGAATAATTGGATCCATGTGTGGCTGGAGGGATGGATGTGGGGCTGCGGCTCTGGAATGGGATGTTGGAAAAATCCTGGGAGCTGACAGATTCCCGGGAATTTCCCCCATGGACGCGGGGCTGTTCCAGAAAAGGGGGGATTCTTCCATTCTGGAAGGGGGATTTGGGAATTCTGCCGTGGGATGTGTGGGAATGATCCCTGAATTTGCTCCTTGGGATGAAGCATTCCCTGTTTTTCCTTTCTCTCTTCCATTTTTTTCCCCATCCATGGATGTTCCTATGGACAGAAATTCCATGGAAATTCCCCCATGGACCCGGGGCTGGGTTCTGGAAGGCAGATTTGGGAATTCTACCTTGGGATGTGTGGGAATGATCCCTGAATTTACTCTCTGGAATGAAACATCCCCTGCTTTTCCCTCCTCTCTCCCGGATTTTCCCCATCCATGGATGTTTCTGTCCCTGGATTTTCCCACAGGGATTTCCACCCTCGAGAGTTTCTACCTCTGGAATTTTCTGGATTTTTTTGGCCCCACAGAAATTCCCACCCTCGGGGCTTTCTGCCCCTGGATGTTTCTGCATCCAGGGATTTTCTGGGAATTCTGGAAGCCCAAATCCTGGCGGAGCAAATCCCCCTCTGGAACCTTTTCCAGGGGATTTTATGGGAAACCAGGAATGTTCCAGGATAACTGAGCTTCTGTTCATCCCCAGCATTCGCATCCAAATCCCGGGATTTTCCCAAATAACCGATGACAAACTGGCTTGGAGATGAAAACTCGGAGCTGTCACCATTCCCTTGGATTCCCAGGAATTCCAGCCCACCCTGCTGCTTCCCGGGATTTTTTTTTTCCCCAAAAAAATATCTTTATATTTAGAAACTTTTCCTTGTTCAGCTCAATATTCCCTCTCCAGGAATTCCATCCCGAGCTCCGGCAGTGCCGGAAGCCAGGGAAAAAAACTGGATTTTCCCGACACTCCAAGAAAAACCGGGATATTCTTCCGGGGAATCAGAGAACTTTGGAGCAAAGGCAACAAAATCCAGTCCCTAATTTTCATGGAATTAGAAGGGAATAACGGGAAAGCTTCCAGGCATTTCCCAGAGTTCCTTTTCCAGCTGGGAATCCCAAAGGATTCAGGCAGGGCAGTTTTTCTCCCAATTTTTCCAATTTCCCCTTTCCCTCTTTTTCCCATTTTCCCCCCAGTTTTTCCCCATTTTTCCCCTTCCCTTCCCTCTCTTTTTTCCCTTCCCTCTCTTTTTTCCCTTCCTCCCCTTTTCCACACCATTTTCCCAGTTTTCCCCCTGGTCTTTCCCTCATTTTTTCCCTGTTTCCCCCCAGTTTTTCCCTCATTTTTTCCCATTTTTCCACCCATTTCCCTCTTTTTTCCCCCCTTTTCTCTCCCAGTTTTTCCCTCTCCTCTCTCCCACTTTCCCCACCTGGTGCCGGAGCCTTTGGAATCATCCCCATCCCAGAAATTTCCCTTCCAGGATTTCTTTTTATCCTGATTTTAATCCCAGCAGGAAGGGTGGATTTTATTCCCATTCTTCTTTCCCAAAAATGTTCTTGTTTCCCAATATTTTTTCCTGACCAAAATCAAAAGTTTGGATGCTCCAGAAGCTCCAAAGAAAAGGACGAATTTGGGATTTCCTGCCTTCAAAATTCCAAGGAAAACCTGGAGCTTTTGGTCACCTTTTTTTGGATAGTGGCACCATTCCCAGCAGGAAAAATTCCCACTTGGAATATTCCCAATTTTTATTTTATTCCTTTCTTTTTGTCAGAGTTTTGAGGTTCCATCCATTCCTTGGAATCTTCTCTCCTGGATTTTTTAATTCCCTGGGATTCCAGCTCTTCTCCCTGTTTTCCCAGAGATTTCTGGGAATATTTCTGTTTTATTGGAGGGGTTTTTTTTTTGTTCTTTTCCCGGAGTTTTATCCTAAACCATGGAACGGGATTCTCCAATTTCTCCTGATGTTCCCATTCCCAAAATTCCTCAGCTCAGGGGGTCTGCAGTGCAAAATCCTGGAAAACTCAGAGGAAAATCCATCCCATCCTCTCCGACACTTCCTCCGCATCCGGGACGCTTCCGGATCTTGGAATTTCTTGCTGGGAATCCAAAATTCCCCAAATTCCCTCTGATTCCAGGGTGCTCTCCCCTCCTTTCCCCCTTTCCCTTTCCCAGCATTCCATGGCCAATCCCAGCTTCCCTCTCTCCCGAGGTTTTCATTTTTCTGGGATGTGAAATGAGGTCAACGCTCCGCAAACATCTTGGCTCTCATCCCTGTCTCCCGGTTTTTTGTGTGTGTGTGTTTTTTTTTTTTTATCCCGACTTTCCAGAATTCCTTTCTGGAGTTTTTGGAATTTCCTTCCCCTCGGAATCCGTGGCTGGATTCTGCCATTC
Organism: Certhia americana; assembly: GCA_018697195.1. Lineage (NCBI taxonomy): Eukaryota > Metazoa > Chordata > Aves > Passeriformes > Certhiidae > Certhia > Certhia americana. Next base: position 46,316 of record JAGMWU010000096.1, on the reverse strand, counting down.
CCTGCTCCGGGAGCGGATTTGTTCCCAGGATTCCAAACATTCCCTTGATCTCTGACAGTTCCTGTCTATCCAAACATTCCCAAGCTGGATTTTTTCCATCTGGGAAGCGGCAGTGCCAAGTTTTCCTCCCTTTATATCCCGAGGAATTCCAAACTCAGCCTCCCATCCCTGCCCTGGAGGAGGATTCCAAGGGGTTTTTTTTGGAATTCAGCAGGATTCAGGGAATCCAGGCTGGGATAATCCATGTCCATCCTGCTGCTCCATTCCAGAATTTAGGCTGTGCTTCCCATGGATAGCATCCCCAGCATTCCCAAAATTCCCACTCCTGATTTCCTGATTTCCCACCTGGATCAGGCTCCTGGCACAGGGAGGAGCTGCCAGGAAATTCCTCAAATTTTGCTCCAGGGACAGGAAATTTCTCTGGAATTTTTGCCCTTTGAGAATCCCGGAATTCTGGGATGCTGTGGACAAGGAATCCTGCTCCCGCTGTTCTGAGGGAAGCAGAATTTCCAGAGGATCCACAGGGAAAGGAATAATCCCAAAAATCACCTTGTCCCGGTTGGAATTCCATCCTTAGGGATCTCCCCCTCTGGAGCTGCCTCTGCTCAGCTCCTGCTCCCCCAGGGAATAGGAATCCCAGCTTTGGATCCTTGGGAAAACCCTTGGGAATGCCGGGATCCCTTTTGCATGGATCCCATCCCGTGATCCCCATGGAAGTGGCCGAATTCCAGAGGGAGGAGCTCCTTTCCCTTTCCTATCCCGGCTCCAGGGAATTCCCAGGATGAGCTGCTGAGAGTCAGGAATTCCAGAAATTCTGAATCCTAAAAGAGATTCCCTGAGAACTCCAGGATGGAGAGCGGAATTTTGGGAAGCTGCAGCTGAGGCGGGGCTGGAATGTTTTGGAATTTCCACCCTGGCTGGGATAGGAATGGGATCAAACCATCCCTGGAACATCTGAAAAAATTTGGGAGCAGCTTTTCCCGGGATGGGCAAGGTTGGAAGCGCCTCTGGAATCATCGGATCCAACCCCAGGCAGGAGCAGGGCAGGGATTGGAATAATTCCCTGTCTGCAATTCCATTCCTTCCCTGAGTTGGGAATTGGGGGTTTCCAGGATTTTTTTTCTTGATGGATCCTTCCCTTTTTTCCCAGGATTTGGGAATTCCTTCAACGTCGACACCGCGAGGCCCCAGATCATCCCGGGATCCAGGGAATCTTTTTTTGGCTACACGGTGCAGCAGCACGACATCGGCGGGAAGAAATGGTGAGTGGGAAAAACGGGAATTCCCGCGGGAATATCATCGGGAATTTCACCGATCCGCCCCAAATCTCCTCCAGAATTCCCGGGAATCGCTGGGCCGGGCTGAGGCTGCTCCTGGAGGTGCTGAACGAAGGAAAGAAAGAGGAATTTTAGGTGGGATAAGGGAATTTTGGGAATTTGGGAAGGGTGGGAATGGAGGGGGTGTCCTGGCTGGATCACGATTCCTTGGAGCCCAGAATGGCTGGATAAGAATTCCAGGGGCTGGATAAAAATTCCAGGAGCTGGAAAATTATTCCAGAGTCTGGAAAATTATTCCAGGAGCTGCATAAGAATTCCAGGAGCTGGGAAATTATTCCAGAGTCTGGACAGGAATTCCAGGGGCTGGATAAAAATTCCAGGACCTGGAAAATTATTCCAGGGTCTGCATAGGAATTCCAGGGTTTGGACAGGAGTTCCAGGAGCTGAGTAATTAATCCAGGAGCTGGATAAGAATTCAGGGATCTGGAAAATTATTCCAGGGGCTGTAAAATTATTCCAGGGGCCGGACAGGAATTCCAGGGGCTGGATAAGAATTCCAAGGGCTGGATAAGAATTCCAGGAGCTGACTAATTCCAGGAGCTGGCAGGACACGGAAGGAACGGGAATGTTCTGAGCCCCCAATTCCTGCTGCTGAGCATCTTCCAATCCCATCCCAAAGAATTCCACAAAATCCATTGGAATACAGCAGAGGCTCCGTGGCTCTCTCAGAACCCCGGCCACGGATCCAGCTGCCAAATTCCAAGCGCGGAATCCGAGGATTTTGGCACCTCTCCTTCAGTCTGGGCCTTTTAATGCTGCTTTTGGCTGCCGGGAATTGTTTGGGAACGGATTCCAAGAATTTTGTGTTGATGGTTTTTTTCCCATATATTTTCTAAAGGGATATTGGAGCGGCTCCAAACGGATTTGATTTTTCCAGGTATTTTTGAAAATCGGGAATTTTCCCCTTTTCCCAAGCTTTTCGAGGAACCACCCAGACTCATGGAAGTGCATCCCAAGGAACGGAAAATCCTTGAGGAAAAAATCCAGGTTATTAAATTCCGGGGAGGGGGAAAAATTCCACTTGGATATTTAACACTGGAAAAGCTCATCCATGTGGGATTTGAGTTTGCTCCGGCATTTTCCAGAGCCGGGAGGGGTTTCCAGACCTCCCTTTTCCATCCTTTTTCCATCTTTTCCATGGAGCTGGAGGTGCCTTCTCCAAGTGGGAATGGAAAAGATGACAACAGGTGCCTGGAATTCATCCCAAAAAACTCCATGGAATGGCAGCTTCCTGCTCCCGGAGCAGGCAGGGAAAGGGGTGCTGGAATTATGGGATCAGAGCATTCCCAGGGTCCAAACTGGGGGTTTTTTGGGAAAACTGGGAAAAACAGGAACTCCCTGCCCTGCTGGGACAAAATGACCTGGAAGGAATTTTGGGATAAGGAGAGGGAATTCCTGGGAGCATGGACGGGATTTGAATCCCAAATCCAGGCGGGTTGGATGCTGTGGATGGATTTCTTTGGGAATAACGAGCGGAATTCCCACAAATGGGATCCCTTAAAGCCTGGGAATGGCAGCTCCTGGAAGTGTGTGGCAAACACAGCCTGGAATCTCCTGGAATTTTGGGAAGGATCTTCCTGGAGGTCCAAGAGCAGGGGAAAAATGGGAAAAAATTCCCTTCAGATTTCATCTCCCCCTTCCAAGTGTTTGTCCGGGTTTCTTCCCAGCATTCCAGGACCTGGGGCTGGGAGCATCCCAAAGTTCCTTTTTCAAGGAATGCTGGAGAAGGAAGCCCCATTCCCAGAGTTTTTGGGATGCTGGACACTTTCCCTATCCCACCATCATATCCCACGTGTCCAAAGGGATGTTCTGATCCCAAAATTCCTCCTTGGGAGCATCCCAGAACTCCTTTTCCAAGGAATGCTGGAGAGGGGCACTCAGAGCCTGATTCCCAGAATTTTTGGGATGCTGGACACTCCAAGAGAGCTTTCCCTATCCCAGCCTTGTATCCCACATGTTCATTCCTGGAGTTTTTGGGATGCTGGATGCTGTTTTCCCTTTCCTAAGTTCATATTCCAAAGGGATTTTCTGATCCCAAAATTCCTCCCTGGGAGCATCCCAAAGCTCCTTTTCCAAGGAATGCTGGAGAGGGGAGCCCCATTCCTGGAGTTTTTGGGATGCTGGACACTCCAAGGGAGATATCCCTATCCCAGCCTTGTATCCCACATGTCCAAAGGGAAGCTCTGATCCCAGAATTCCTCCCTGGGAGCATCCCACAGCTCCTTTTCCAAGGAATCCTGAAGATTCCCATTCCCGGGGACAGGCAGCAGTGCCAAATCCGTGTCCAAACCCTGAATCCCAGAAAACAGCGGATAATGGGAGCAAAGACAGGATTCCTGAGGAAGTCTGGAATACCGTGGGCAGCAGGAATGCCACATTCCCATTTTTCCCGGGGTTTTTTCCCCCTTTTTTCGGTGTTTCCAGCCGAAGCCTCTCCCTGGTTCTTGGTTCAGCCGGGAATTTCCAGGATCTGTATCCCGTGGGATCTCCAGCTTCCCTCTGGAGATTCCCAAGAAAACTGGGAATCTTCCCAGTCTCCCATTTCCACCCCAAACATTCCCTCCTCCCTCGGCAGCACCGTCAATTCCCAGATTTTTTGGCCACCCCACCCCTGGAATGTTCAAATCCAGCAACCTCTGGAATTGGGGCTGGAATGACCCAAACCATTCCATGATTTTCTTGGGAATGAAGCGGAAAAGAGGGAAAATCCCCCCAGAAAAACCGGGAATAGAGTGGGCTGCTGGGGCTCCTGCATCCCGGGAGAGCCGGGAGCAGACGTTATGGAATTCTCTGCCCTTCCACCCAAATATTCCAAGCGCTCCGACGGCGGCCAAGCCACGGGAGAATTCCAGCCAAGAAAACCTCTGGCAGGAGCTGGAAAACAGAAACCCCGGGAAGTGTTTTTCCAGATCAGCACAATTCTGGCTTTCAATCCAGCCAGAGGATTTTTCCCTCTCTTTTTTTAGTTTTATTTTTTTTTCCTTCCCCTCCTCTTTTTCCTTTCAGCCAGGCTCGGATCGGGAATATCCAGGATCAGGGCCTGGAGCTCAGGGGAGGAATGGGATGAGCTTGAAGTTTTTTACCACCCAAACCATTCCATAATTCCCAGATTTTGAGCCATTCCCAGCCTGCAGGCACGGACACAGCCATCCCATTCCCAGAAAACAGGGAATCAGGGCTGGAATTTCCTCGGAGAGCACAACTCCAGCTCCTGGGATATCCCTGCTTTTCCTCTCCTGATTTTTTTTTCAGGATGAAAGTTCAAAATCCGTCCTCAGACAGCTCGGAGCACTCAGAGCTTTTCCCACTTAATCCCTATTTTTTTTCTTTCCCTTTGTTTTCTCCAGGAGCAGGGATCGGAGAGGGAGGAGAGGCAGGAATTGTTTGGTTCTGATTTCCTTTCAAAGCCTCAGTTTTTTGGCTGAGTTGTGCCACAGTAACCACTTCCCTCTTGGGAATCCAAGGAAAAATTGGGATATTTGGGATGATCCCAGGCTGTGTGGAGGGGGAAAGCTTGGAAAAAGCTGGGAATGTCTCCCTTCTGTGGTGGGCTGCTCCAGTTTTCTTGGGATGAGCTGGATTATTTTGATATTTGGGGGATTTGGCTCATCCCAAATCCCTGATTTTTTAATTTTTTTTTTTTTTTTTTTTTGGGGGGGGTGGGGGGGAGGGAAAAATACAGGATTTCTATCCCGAGTTTCCAAGTAAAGGAAGAGCGGAGCAGCATCCCTAAAAACCTCTTCCAAACAGCTGGAAAAGCCTTTTCCCGAGCTGCCAAGTTTCCATGAGGATTTGACAGCTCCAGCTGATGAATCGTTCCCATTGAACCCAAAAGGGAAAACAATTCCATTGTTTTTTTGGGAGACAAGAATTCCAGCTTCGGGAGCTCTGCAGCCGCTCTGCATTCATGGCAAAAACCGGGAATGTTTGGGTTTCCTTGGAGCTCCCGGAATTGGGGAATGGGATTGTCGTCATCCCAAAGGGATGATCCGACCCCAAATCCGCTGGGATTTTTTTGGGAATATTTATTAATGTGGCGTGATCATAGGAATATGGGAATATTAATCAATGGAAAAGTCTCCCAGAGGATTTCCTGTGGGATGGGGGGCACATCAAGCTGGGGCCGCTCCCAGGAGTTGGTTACATTCCATTTACCTGGAATTCTTTGGGATTTGGGAATTACACCAGGAGATCCTCATTTTCTGAGGAGCCTCCACCTTTATTCCTCCTCATCCTTGAGGTTTTCCCATTCCCCTTCCCCATCTTCCACCTTTTCCCTCCTCTCCACACCCAGTGTGGGAGAGCCTCAGGAAAACGAGCAAATTCCTGAAAATTCCCAGATTTTCCTGGATGCTGTCGAGGACAGCTCCAGCTGGAGATGATTTTCCCATTGTGAATTCCCATGTGAAGCCATTAAGACAGGAAGTGTTTCCATGAGAATCCTTGGATTCGGGAGCTTTTCCTTGGGTGAGCGATTCCGGTTTGGGAGAAAAGAATGGGATGTTTGTCTTTGGAGCAGCAACATTTTTAAGGAATGACAATTCCTGGTTTAACAGGGAACATCTGTGCCGGTGGCTTTTCCAGCTGCTGGGAAGGGCCCTGTGGAACAAAAGAGCTCCTGTTTATCTGGAGATCCAGATTGGGATGGTTGCATCCATAGGATTTTTGGGAAGCTAAAAAAAATTTAAAAAAAAATAAAAATCCCGTTTATTTTGGGAGCGGGAGGTGCCGACAGCTCGCGGTGCCGAGGATTTTTGGGATAGCCTGGAAAGAAGGGATGGATTCCTCAGGTCATGCGCTCTTCCTGCTTCTTCGGGTGGCTGGGCTGGAATGTTGCGGCCAAGAAAAAGTGGGAAAAATGTTTGGATGTCCCAAAAATATCCCGACTTGAAGTCAGTGTCAGGGGGAATGGGATTTAGCAGCTCCCTTTTTTAGAAAAGCAGGAAAATTCCTGATATCCACTGGAGATCCCGGTGTCCACTGGAGATCCCAATGATCAGCACAACTCCAGCTTGGAGCAAATTCCCTTCTCCAGGCTTTTCCTGAGGAAAATTCCTTCCCTCCTCTGGAGATCCCGGTGTTCAGCTCCTAGTGCTTGTAACAATCTCAGCTGGGAACAAATTCCCTTTTCCAAGATTCTTTTGGGGAAAATTCCTTCCCAATTTCCTCACCCACCACCAGAGATCTCAATGCTCAGCTCAGGGCTGTCGGGTTGGAGCAAATTCCCTTTTCCAGGATTTTCCGGGGGAAAATTCCTTCTGGATGATCCCAGTGGGATTTGCTGGAAGCACTCCTCGTTATTCCTTCTGGTTCTGCTGGAATCCTGCATCCACATCCATGTCCTGGAATGTTCTTGGAATGGAGGAGGAGGTGTCTCCATATCCATGTCCAGGAATGTTCTTGGAGTCTCCATATCCGTGTCCTGGAATATTCTTGGAATGAAGTGGGAGCTATCTCCATATCCATGTCCAGGAATGTTCCTGGAATGGAGGAGGAGGTATCTCCACATCCATGTCCTGGAATGCCTTTGGAATGAAGGGGGAGGTGTCTCTGCCCATGGAAGGGGTTGGGATGAGATGATCCTTCAGATCCCTTCCATCCCAAACCATTCCCTAGGGAAAAGCTCCTCCACAGGCAATGGAGAGAAGGGACAATCCATGGGCACCTCAGCTGATTCCAAGGGATTTGGTGCCATCCTGGAGCTGCTTCCTTGCCCCTCCCTGAGGGATCAGAGCCTTCCCTCCCTGCCTGGAATCCATTCCTTGGAATGAATGAATTCCAGCATTCCCAGCTTTTTGCAGGAAGAGAAGAAGCTGAGGTTGGGGCAGTGACCGAGGTCAGGACCCACTCCCAAATTGGGGAATTGCGGCTGAGGGATCCTTTTTCCCAGGGGATTCCCGGTGTTCCCGGTGCTGACGGATCCGTGTTTTCCGCAGGCTGGTGGTGGGAGCTCCATACGAATCCAACGGGCAGCAGAAAACCGGAGATGTTTACAAATGTCCGGTGCCGAGTGACGGCCACGGCAACTGCACCAAGCTCAACCTGGGTACGGCATTCCAGCCCCGGACATCCCACATTATCCCAAAAAAAGTTGGGAAGGAATTCCTCCCTGGGAAGCTGGGATTCCCAGAGACACCCCTGGATGCCTGGAAGTGTCCAAGGTGTCCGGGTGGGATGGGGCTTGGAGCGCCCTGGGATGGTGGAAGGTGGCTCTGGGTGGGCTTTACATTCCTTCCATCCCAAATTATTCCCAGTTTGCTTCCCAAAGCGGCAGCTCTGGCTCGCAGGGAGCTGCGTTTTCCAGAGGAATGCTTGGATCAGGATTTGGGATGCGGCTCAGTGGGATTTAGGACTGACGAGGCTGTTCCCAATTTCTGGAATAAACAGGGATTCCCTGGCCTGGGAATCCAGGCTGAGGAGCTGAGCCCTCCAAGGGAATTCCTCCTCTCCAGCTCCCAGCCTCATTCCTAAGAAAAATTTTCCTTCCTTGTTCACCCATCCAGGAAAATCCCCCGATTTTTCCAATCTTTTTCTTACCTTCCAAAAATCCCCAAAACCTGGAGTTACACCAGCAGAGATTCCTCTTCCAGCACACAATTCCTGCTTACTCTGGAGATTCCAGGGGGCATTTCGGATTTCCTGGGAATATCCCTGATCCCAGCCTCTCTCCCAAGGGTGGGTGCCACTGAGTTTTTCCCCATCTTATTCTCCCCTTCCAAAAATCCCCAAAACCTGGAATTCCTTGTCTCCAGCGCACAATTCCCAGTTACTCTGGAGATTCCAGGGTATGCTCCCAGTTGCTCTGGAGATTCAGGGGGGCATTCCAGATTTCCTCCTCTCCAACTCCCAGACTCATTCCCCAAAAAAAATTTTCCTTCCTTGATTGTCTGTCCAGGAGAAAAACCCAAACAATTATCACCTTCTAAAAACTCCCAAAACCTGGAGTTCCGCCAGCAGAGACTCCTCTCCAGCACACAATTCCCAGTTATTCTAGGGATTCCGGAGATTTCCCGGGAATGTCCCTGATCCCAGCCTCTCCCTCGCTGTCCCCAGGGCGGGTGACGCTGTCCAACGTGTCGGAGCGCAAGGACAACATGCGCCTGGGCCTGAGCCTGGCCACCAACCCCCGCGACAGCAGCGTCCTGGTGAGCAGCATTCCCGTTGGGAATGAAGATTTGGGAATTTGGGAATGGACGGTGGGAATTTCGGAATGCGCGTCATGAATTTGGGAACGGGGGCAGGGGATTTGGGAACGGGGGCTGGGAATTTGGGAACAGAGGGGCCATGAATTTGGGAATGCCCGACGGGAAGCATCCCTATGGGATATATCCCATCCCACAGCCGGAACAAGACCTTCCAGCTCCATCCCAACCCATCCCATCATCCCCTAATTCCACGATTCCCGGTTTCCTGCACCACCTCACACATTCCATGGGGGAATGCTGCCAGCACATCCCTGGAGAAGGGATCCCGGGAGCCAGATCCCGTTTTTTCCCCTCCAGGCCTGCAGCCCGCTGTGGTCCCACGAGTGCGGCAGTTCCTACTACACCACGGGAATGTGCTCCCGCGTCAACGCCAACTTCCGCTTCTCCCGGAGCGTGGCCCCGGCTCTGCAGAGTGAGCACCCACACCCCGGATCCCATCCTGATCCCATCCCGGATCCCATCCCGGATCCCATCCCAGATCCCATCCCTAGTCCCATCCCTGATCCCATCCCTGATCCCATCCTGATCCCATCCCTGATCCAATCCTGGCTCCAATCCCTGATCCTGTTCCTGATCCCATTCCAGATCCCATTCCTGATCCCATCCATGATCCCGTTCCTGATCCCATCCATGATCCCATTCCTGATCCCATCCATGATCCCATTCCTGATTCCATCCATGATCCCGTTCCTGATCCCGTCCCTGATCCCATTCCTGATCCCATCCATGATCCCGTTCCTGATCCCATTCTTGATGCTGTCCCTGATCCCATTCCTGATCTCATCCCTGATCTCATCCCTCATCCCATCCTGGCTCCCATCCTTGCTCCTGTCCCTGAAACAATCCTGGCTCCCATCCCGGCTCCTGTCCCAGCTCCCATCCCAGCTCCCATCCCTGATCCTGTCCCTGATCCAATCCCAGCTCTCATCCC
>JAGMWU010000095.1:28421-133319 GCA_018697195.1 Certhia americana | reverse complement strand
TGTTTTCAGAATAAAGAGGTGAAACCTCTGGTAGCTTAGAATGTTTGAAAATTGTGTCTGAAGTCTTTCTGAATACACATGGCTTCCCAAAATCAGATTATTTGCTCAGGATGTTGCTTTTTCAGCAGCCCTTCAAATATCTGTTCTCCAGTGGGATGATTCAGGTACCTTGTTCCTTTTTTCTTCAACCTACTTGCATGCCTGTACGACTGACGTGATATAACTGTCTCCCTCTTTGTTTTTACATCTACTGTACTGCAATGCTGTGTCTACCATAGCTTAGTGTATTGCTGTAGGATTTTCTCTTCTCTGTCTGGAATAAACACAAAAGCTTTCGTTTGCTGAAATGCAAAGCTAGAAGTATTTTAGAAATGTTGTTTCTTTTCTGTGTTCAGCTTTGTTTAATAATGGCATGGCACTTAAAATTTTGGTAATAAGATGGGAGTTTCTGCTTCTTGTTTGAACTATTAATTTATTGGTGTTTTCCTTCACAGAAGATTTAAGTGATCTTCAAGAACTGGGTAAGTGATAAGTTTTGAAAAACTTTAATTTTGCGTCTTCATTTTACGTTTCAAGTCACTGAAGGCTTGCAAGGTTGCAATATAAACTTCACAGTATTTCGATGTATCTGTAACTGAGAATTGAATAGGAGCAGGTATCACCTTAAGAGCAGCACAGCTTCCTAGTTTCAAGAGATTTAACTTGAAGCATATAGAGAATCATGGGGGTGATGTTTGTAAAATCACCCAAGGCTGCACATGTACTCACACAGTTACAAAGGGAATTAATTATCTTTCTTCTCTGTGGTTTCTTGGGACTCTTTAGCACATTAGTTTTAGGACATTGCCGCTTTCTCATATAATTAAGGTGAAAGAGATGTGAGGTGTCTGGCTATCACTCATGATATGTTGAGTAGCATATTTCTTACAGTCATGTTGGAGTCAGGTATGGGAGTTCTTCACTCCCACATGTGTCTCCCCGATAGGGGAGGCCGTTTCCAAAGTCCTTGTTAAGAAGAAAGCAATCTGAACTCTCAGTTTTTCTCTGTCTTCGTTTTGTTTATTATTTGCTTATCAGCAGTTCAGCACACCAGACTTAGCACCAGTCTGGATGCAGGAGAAAAGGCACGAGGAAAAGGGGCCAAACACCCAGAATCAAGGCTCTCTTAAAGATTATTCATCCAGTTATCACTTAGAACGTACATTATCTCTCTTTGTCTTCCACTAATTCTTAATTCACATGATACTATACTGTGGCAAATTCTAACTAATCATTTTGTGCTCCAAACACTGCAGAAAATGGGGTAGAAGAAGAAGGAAGAAGCCTAAAAAATGACAAGGATCCTCCATCTTGCCGCCTTCTACTTACCATGCTAACAAACCCATAAACCTAAATTTCTCACACTGTGATAAACTATATATTATGCTACAATCTGATTTATACTCTTGAAAGTTCCGCTATATCCCAGAGCCTAGGAAGCCCTCTCCATGGATGAAGGTTAAAAACAGTGTTTGCCAGAGGGTTTGGATCTTTTAAAACGTGCAGAGGAGCATTTTCTGCATTCTGGATTCCAACTGCCATTCCCATTCTGCATTTCTGCATTCTGCATTCTGTCAGCCAATGTGATTTGAAGCCTGTTAGGTGTTTATTACAGAAGTGTAGATCCATAGTGTTGCTCCAGAGGGGATTATCCCTGATACAGCTTTCCCAAAACCTCAACTCCCAAAGATGGTTTCCTGGGTTAGATATCAAGTATGTTTATATTTGCCTAGCCTCACTTTCAATCACTAAAGGGCTTCTCTGTCATGTTATTCAGGTGTACCACTTTGGCACACTGCTTACTGTTTCTCTTGGCACAGCATTGGCTCTGTCACTCCTCTGTGAAGTACAAAATAAAAGAATTTTCACCTCCAGATGGGAATCCCTGCTAAGCATCCCCCAACTTGCATGTCTGCTTTTTTTTTTTTTTTTTTGATAGGATGAACTGTTCAGATGTCACTGAAAATGTCAATGTGCAGTTTGTGAGATTCAGCATCTATTCTTTCTTAATCTGTAGAACTAGCTGTTCACATCCTGTCAGGTTGTTTGCTGGAAGAGGGTGAAGGAAATCAGCTGAACAAAACCAACAATATCAGAACACCCCCAAACCCCACCAAAACAAAAAGAGGACTTTTTCTTGCATTAAATTAGCAAAGTATTAGACAAAGCAGTGCCATACTAGACTATGGCTGTAGTGAAGATGCAGTTCATTTTCTGTAGTCATTGACACCCTGCTCTTTTTTTCTATTTCAAGCAGACCCACAGGAAGAATCAAGTCACAAACCTGTGGGTAAGTAGTTTTGTACTGAAATGACTGTATGTATTTGACATCTAGGAGGCAGATTTTGCTGCTTTTGAGTATTGCTACTACTGACACTGCCAGTGTAAGACCTGTGGGGCAAATAGAGAGCTCCAGGAGATCTGTGGGTATTTGTGTAGTCCTTTTAGAATGCTTGCTTGCCCTTTCAGGAGTAAACTGTGCTGAGGGCACCAGTATTTTTAGTGACCCTGTGAAGCATCTGCAGCTTCTCATCTGTTTCAGTTTACTGCTTCAGATTCTTGTGGCCAGTCCTTAGCCAGTATGTTACTCCATTCCTTTGAACACTTGGAGTGAGGTATTGGGATGATGTGATAGAAAGGATTGCTATCCTGTCTGCTGAGGAAATGCTGTCCTTGCAAGCTCAGCTCCCCTGTTCTGTCATGTGGATGTTTTGATGCTGAGCTGAAGCTAATAAAGACATGGATAGCGTGTGTTATACGAAGAATAGTTGCTAGGTTTTTTTAATCACATTCTTAAGTTTGCACTGAAGACTTGAGTGGTCAGGAATGTTGTCCTGTTGATACTAAACCAGGTGGAAAGGCTGCTGGCCTCTGTCAGAATTTTATGACTTTCAGGTTCATCAGCGTGAGGGGGTGTGTAAGTGCTCCCCTCTCATCTGAGTAAGTTTTTTTTCTTCAGGCTGAAAAGAGAGTTGAGCAGTGTTGTTGATGTGGGATGACATGTAAAATCACATAAAATATTGTGTTTGAAGTGAGATTGGATACTCTTTTCACTTTGGAAAACCTTAAATTTAAAGGTGTGGAATCCATGGAATATGTAAATGTGACATGTTTTTCTTCTCTCTGTGTCTTGGCAGCCACTGACAAGGTAGCTCTGTTAATGGGAAACATGAGGTACTGGAATCATCCCCAGCTCAAGGCTCCAATGGTAGATGTCTATGAATTGACCAGTTTGCTAAGGCAGCTGGATTTCAAAGTTGTTTCTTTGCTGGATCTTACCGAGTCTGAGATGCGAAATGCAGTGGATGAATTTTTACTTCTCCTGGACAAAGGAGTTTATGGTAAGGACACGTAAAATCCCTTCTGAAGTAGGTCAATTTTGTATGTATCAAGTGGCAAACATCTGGTATTTGCCTCCGCTAAGCAAACATCAGGGTAAATATGATGCATATAAAACAGGAAGAGTAAGTTAAAGGCACCCACCAGCATATCCTCTGACTTTGGTTAAAATGTTATTGTTCCTTTATTTTTAGAACAGATCAAATGTTTGAACTTTATTTTTTAACCACACTTAAAACTGCAGTGCAGGCTTCTATTTTGTTTGATAGTATTGATAGTACTTTGCTTGCCTAAATTTGATTTTGGGGGACAAAGCGTAAGACAGAAGTGGGAGAGAGCATGATGGAATTGATGCATGGAGCAAAAGCCTAGCATGGAAAAGGCCTAGAGTGATCTGGTTTGGAGTGTAAGAAAAGTTCTTATATTTTCCACTGACTGCCACTATTTTGTCATTTTTCTAAGATTGTATTTGCTAAGATTGTATAAAAAACTCCAGAAATTATTTAGGACGGAGAGCAAAAAGTTTTCCCAGGTCCCTATTTAATAGATTGCAGAATTCCTATAGTAAAAGTCAAATTGAGAAAATGTTATTTGATCCCTTTTTGGAACACAAGGTCAGCTTATTTCTTAGCATGACTTCTTTTTCGGATGTGTTACCTGATGCTCTGTCTGTGAAGAACTGCCTGCTCTGACATTTGGGCATTTATATCTGAGCCAAAACCTGCCTGACACGAAGCCTCGGTCTGGCAGGAACATGAGACTTTTGAGAGCAGTTTGCTTTTATTATTCCCTGGGAAATAGATGGACTTATCTATCTGGGTGAGCTTTGAGAATTTTTCTCAATAAGTGAGGATGTGAATGTAGCAAATAAAGTACTGAAAGACTTTAATGAATTTCTCAGCAGCAGATATAAAAGCTCTTACATGGCATATTTTAGCAGTTGTATTTTTCCAGCCAGTTGATATAAAAGGTAAGCAGAACAGTTTTTCAATGGTGTTTGGCAATAACTACTTCAGTTTAAATGATCACTTTGTTCTTTCTGCATAGTGGCTGTTAATGGCTTGAAGCCTATAAAAGATGCTGTCAGTGCACAAATAGGTAATGATTTACTGCCTTTTCTAGTGGGCATAGCTTCAGATAGAAGAGACATAGTGACTACTGCTGTTTAGCTCCTGCTTCATATAAACCTGATGCCTGCTAGGTTGTGTAATTCTGGCTTACTGCCAGGAAAGTGGCATTTCAGATGCTGGTCCTTAAGGGCAGGAGTAGTAAACAAAGTGATGATTGTCTCCTTGGCTGTCTTAGTCTGTGCTGTTCTAAATGTAGGTAGCAATTAACATTGTATTCCACACAGGGTAAAAACACAGACCCATGTGTTTGAAAGGCTAAAAATATTTTGGCTACTTTCTTTTTAAATGAGAGGGAAGGAGGGAGGCAGACAGATATCACTCAAATGCTGACGTCTCTGAGGAACTTGAGCCTACTTAAAATTGTTGTGTGCGAGTCTCTGTTGAGGCTCTCCAAACATGTTTACTCCACTTACCCCAGGTATGTGCAGATTTATTTCTGATCTTGAGCTCAGCATGTTAACTGTTGCAGGTACTTGGCACACGGCACAGTCATCTGCCAAGACAAAAAAGGAATGTAGTTAGTCACTAAGTCAATTACTTACAGAATATATGCTCAGATACATAGAATCTCAAATATAACCCTGATTTAGGTCCTGACCCAAACTCTGGAAATCACATTAAGATTTTCCTTTTAACTTAGGTCCTGGCACAAGGTCATGCAATTGCACTTCACATCATTTTGAGCTCACTTGGAGCTCACCAGGCTCAGGTAGCCCTCATATTTTCATTTCTTGTAGCTGTGTATAGTGAAAAGGTGAAAACATCTAGCATACCCACCTCCATGAGCTAAATTAGCAGTATATTAGGGTGAGGCTTATTTTGGGTTTTCTCTAAATGTGCCTGTGTTACAGTGACTTAAATTTCTCAGCAAGTTTTAGTAAGAATAACAACATAAGAATATTGTATCTCCAGCCAGCATAAATTGTCAGATTTCTGTTGACTTCTATTCAGTTGAGCACTATATTCTAATTGCAGGTCTGACCCATAGACTGCTTTGCCTAGATAAATAAAAATACTTTTTAAAAGATGGAATTCACACCATTAAGGAAAACCAGCACTGGTAATAAGCAATAGGAAAATTCAATTAAATAATAACAAGCCTCTGGTAACTGCATTTTATGGCAGTAGAGATTATTGATTCTAAGATCAATAAATAATCTTCAAATTTATATGACTTTAATATTGGACATTTTTATTCATATAAGAAAAATCTAAGTCCTAGATTGCAGTTCCCTTTCTCTGGCTTGCGAAAAACTTCCTTTAATTCCCTGATCAGTTGGGGGTTTTTTCCTACAAAAATATTGCATTTTTTTTTTGAAGAATCTAAATCTTAAAATGTTGTAGACTGTTTTGTAGTGACACATGAGGGACGTGATAGCAGGATAATAATTTCTGGCCAGGTAAGCATGCAGACACTTTGTTTAGTAGACCCAGAAGAGTCTTGAGTCTGTAAGTAGGAGATACAGCTGCAATCAACTGAACATGAGCTTTTGGTAGTTTGGTAATGGGGATGTGTTCTGCAGTCCTACCAAACTCTTCAGCATTTTTTCCTGTCTATAAACTGCAGACTTGCTGCTGCTCAGAGCTTTGTAACTGCACATGTGGAGAAGATGTTTTACAGTTGGCACATTTCCTTGTTCCTATCTGTGAGTTACACATACACATAACAGACTGTCTCTGTTAGAGGTCATAGCTACTTAGAGCATTTTAATAGTACTTAACCTGGTGCGTTTATGCAGATATCTAACTGATTCTATTGCACGTGTGATTTACTGTGCTAGTGTATTGTGGAGTTGATGTTAATGTGGCTTGGAGTAGCTTCAGTGAACTCCCTGGTGCACAGTCATGTGCAAAACCACCGTGCACAGCGGTTTTGACCCACTGAAATGGACAGACGTCTCTGATGCACTGCTCACTCTCACACTTGTTTTGAACTCAGGTTTGCTATACTATGCTGGCCACGGCTATGAAAACTATGGCAACAGTTTCATGGTTCCTGTAGATGCCCCGAATCCCTACCGTTCAGCAAACTGCCTGTGCGTGCAGAACGTCCTGCAGCTGATGCAGGAGAAGCAGACAGGACTCAACGTGTTCCTGCTGGATATGTGTCGCAAAAGGTATCTCCTGCATTCCTGATGGGGTGCTGAGGGCTGACCTCAGCTCTTTGGGATCTTAGCAGAAAGCTGGGCCTCCTGCTGATGAGAAGTCTTTAGGCTGAGAATTCACAGCCTGCGCCTGAGTGCTTTTAGCATCAGTAGGATTCACTCACAGACTTCTGCCCATGGCCTTGGATAGAGATGTGAACCTGGTGGTTAGACTTTGTCCCCATGGGTACATACCTCCCTCCTGATTGCAATGACATTTATTTCTTTTTTGCTGTTGTTTTGTAAAAGTTGTAAACAGACCGATCAGATAAAAGTGAAATTGAGCATCCTAAAGAAGGATCCTTTCCCCTGGGATCATTATCCATTCATTACAGGGAGGAAGGATAATCTCTGTGATCAAAGGCACATTAACTTAGCAGAAGGGCTCAAGTGAAGTGCTTATTTTAGAACTCTTGAGAACCATGGATTTTGCTTCTATACGAGGATGTTGTATCTTTATTTAGAGGTAGAAAACCAACTGATTTGTGGGATTTTTCTACACAAAGTACTGTGTTCTTTCCATGGTGAGAAACTAGTGGGATCAATTAAACTTGCACTTGAAATCAGCTCTTCAGTCAGCACTTCTGGCAGTTGGTCTCTGAGGAATGTTTCATAACAGAAAATTGCTGATGCTTTAGTATCTCTGGAGCCTCTAAACTTCTCTGCTAATGCAATGCCCATGACCCAATTCAGCTTTGAAATCTGTTGTCCAAATAGAAAGTCCGTCAATGTAAGCCTTGTACTAACAACACCATGTTTGGTGGGGAATAGAAAAATTTTTAAAAAGCCATGCCATTTTTGAAATAACCTAAAATGGGTGGATATCAGAATTGTTTTGCAGAGGTTGCAGCCAAACTCTACTGGTTACTACAGCAAGCTCTTCTCTGGGTAATGCATGGTGTCTCTGTCTTTACACTGCCCTCAGGCAGAGTGTTGATGGTACTGACTTTTGTATTTGAGCAGTAACGATTCATTCCAGACTTGTAGGAGTGAAACAAATTACTGGTTCTGAACTCTGCTCTTTCTTGTATTTTGAAATTGTTGACATTATTAGTTCTCAAATTATTATTTTACTTTCTTGTGTTTCCATTTATTACAGAAATGAATATGATGATACAATTCTTATCTTGGATGCTTTGAAGGTTACAGCCAACATTGTTTTTGGATATGCAACGTAAGAAAGTTTTTCTTCTGTGCCACAGAAATGACTGAGATTGTACAGCTGACCTTTTTCAGAACTGTGCTGTGGGCCAGTGACCTTGGTCACTTTTCAAGTTCAAAAACTGCTGAATAGGAGTAGTCAGGAGCTTTACTAAATTCATCTTAAAAATTTAAGCTCCTCACATGAGCGTTCTGATGAACAGGTGATGTCATTTTAAGGGAAACTTCCATCAGCTGCTTGCAAGGGAACACGAAGAGCAGGCTGGCGTTGGACACAACCTGGCTTTCAAATTGTAGGGTTTCTTTCCCCACTCCCAATATAAATTTACTCTTAATCATGTAGGTCTTTCAGTGTTTTTTCCTTGTCCTTGCTGATGATCTCGCAGGTGCCAAGGAGCAGAAGCTTTTGAAATTCAGGAGTTGGGATTGGCCAATGGAATCTTCATGAAGTTCTTGAAGGATCGTTTGTTAGAAGACAAGAAGGTCACCGTTCTGCTTGATGAGGTTGCAGAAGGTGAACTCCGGTTTACTGCACTAACAGTCTCCTCAGTCTGCATTACTGAAAACAACTTTGCTTCTATGTCCTTCCTCTCACTGTGAATGTGTTACACTACTTAAATCTCTTTCTTGTTGTGTTTTGTTCAAATATCAGGTGCTACTGTGCAGCATATTAACAATATTCCTGATGCAGAGCTTCTTTAATAGTGTTCAGTTTTATACTTTCCTCTTCAGTAAACCTTATTTGTTCTGAGCATCTTTCTACGGGGAGCTTTGAATTGTCCATCCACAAAACTGCACTTCTGTCCTGTGGTGCCAGCTGCTTGTGGTAGTCCAGTCATTTGCATGTTCATTTAAACAATTAACATAATTCTACTTGCCTCACAGTATTTGTTTTCTAAGTGCAGTAAAAAGGGCAATGCACTGTGTTAATTTGCTTGGTTCAGTGATTGTATTTTTGAGTTGATGGGAGAAGCACTAAAGTGAAAAGTGTGGAGGGAAAGCATACTGCTTCTGTGCTAACACCTGCTTCAAGCACAGAACAGTGTCAGACTGGTGTGTGTAAGTGCATTAGCCCAGCTCTGCCCTAGGTGCAGCAGCCTGGGGAGGCTGCAGGTTGCAGAGCTTTGTGTTCTGTTCAAGAGTGCAGGGAAAAAGATTGACTTGTCAGGCAGCATGACAAGCACTGCTGTGAGTATTCCTAGGTGTTGGGTGTTGGGGAATACACAGATGCTGCACAGACAGGGCCAGAGGAATGTTTCCATTAAGTGTTCCATGGAAGCAGCCCCATAGAAAAGGCTGCAGCCTGCTGGCACCGTGGTTCTTGCTGTGCCTTTGCCACAAGAGTGCAGTGCTGGCTTGTGGTCAACTTGGTGGCCACCAGGTCCCCGAGGTCCTTCCCTGCAGAACTGCATCCCAGTGAGTCAGGCTCTTTGTGGACCTGTGCAAGGGATTATTCTGCCTGAGAGCAGAACTTGGTGTTCCCTGTTACTGGACTTCATGACATTCCTCTCTGCCCAAATCCACAGCCTGTCCAGGACCCTCTATAGAGCAGTACAGTCTTGTGGGGTATCAGCCACTCCTCTCAGTTTTTTAATCATCTGCAAACTTGCCAAGTTATGTACTCTGTCCTGACACATGGGTCATTAGTGATGCTGTTAAGTAATCAATATTGGGTCCTTGTATCTAAAACTAAAATAGTCCCCTTGCCTCCAGTTCTTTAGAATAATCTCCTCCAGTGGAATTACTTACATTCTTGGAATTAGTCACTCTAGTTAGGACCTTACCCAGTCAGAGCTGTGATGCTGCTTGGACTGGCTCTGAGGAACAGGGGACGATGTTGGCCAGGATACATGCGACCCCTTGGGACTCTGCAGAGCTGTTTTAGCCTTCAGGGAAGGAAGAGCTGAGAAAGGAATATTTGTAACACTGCAGCCCTTGATGGATGTGCTGGCTCTGGCCTAACCACAGCAACCACACATTGCAGGAAGGGACTTAATTCAGTTGGAATTGCAGTAGCATTGATTTTGAAAGACCCTCTCTGCATCTTGTTTTTAGATATGGGCAAGTGTCCCCTCACCAAAGGCAAGCAAGCCCTGGAGATCCGCAGCAGCTTGTCAGAGAAAAGAGCATTAACTGATCCTGTTCAGCAAAGCACATCTTCTGCAGAGTCCCTGGCACGGAACCTGCAATGGGCCAAAGCTCATGGTACAGTACAGTCTGCTTTTTGATGATCCTACTGCCATGATGGGAAAAGGGAGAGCATGTATTATTGAATGGAAATGGAAGAAATTCAAGGTTATAGCTGCATTTTCATTACTGTGTTCAGTTGGAAGTTTTTGTGTTGGGATTTACCCCTACATGAGATAGTAGTGAACAAGGTGACGTGTAGAATTCATGTATATTCAGTATATTTAAGACGACTGAGACACTGGAGGGGAGTTGTCTGCCTTCTGGGACAGTCTCCCAGTACTGTGTCTAGCAGTGACATTTGTAAGATGCCACTGATCTTGTTCTAAAATCATCACCTAAAATAGCCAGGTGAACTGTATGGTAAAAGTGCATGATGAAAAGAAGTTTTCAATGCAGACAACTAAGAAAATAAGACTAAGATGAGTTCCAGGCTTCCCAGCCTTTTAAGAAGGGCAGTGGGGTTTTTACCTTTTCACTTAAACTTGTTGGAGCACATCTTCAAATTTCATTGCTAGTTGGGGCAGAGCATCAGGAATGGTATTTGTAAGACTACTCATCATATAGGAAGACTCTTTCAGAGATGCAGGTGTTTATTTGTGATACCAAGCACTTAATTCTTGTTTGTTAAATGATTGAAAAATGCATATGCTAACTTTATATTTAGACTGTAATGATGTGTTATTTATTGGCAGAGCTTCCAGAAAGTATGTCCCTTGAATTCCAGTGTGGTGTTCAGGTCCAGCTGGGGTTTGCAGCTGAGTTCTCCAATGTCATGATAATCTATACACGGATAGTTAAGAAGCCCCCTGAAATCACAGTTTGCAGAGCCCACATCACAGACTTACCACTTGTAAGTGCTTCCTGCTGCTGTCTTGTGATCTTGCTTCACAAAAGTTGAAAATTTTCTGCTCCACCCATATCAAGCTGCATCTTGTACAATAAAATGGGTCTAAAGTGCTGCAACTTCTCAAACTGAAAGAAATACTATTTTATGATCTACAAATTCTGTATCATTGATTAAGTTCTCTTTTTTTTTTTTTTTTTTTTTGCAATAGGACTTGGATGTAGATCCTAAAGAGGCCAATAAAGGAACTCCTGAGGAAACTGGAAGCTATTTAATATCAAAGGACCTTCCCAAACACTGTCTCTACACCAGGCTAAGTTCACTGCAAAAACTAAGGGTTAGTATGTACTATTCATTACAAGTTTGCCCAGGTAATTGACATTATTTATGTTGCTTTGAAGTTATGTTGAGGCAGCTGTGGATCGTTAGTGTAGTAAGTTCTTTGGAGGGAAAGAATGGATAATAACACAGTTCAGTGCCTTTCATTTCAACTGAAAAGCAAAAGGCAGGGAATTGATGCACATGCAATCCTGAAACCAGCGAGAAGGGCCCTTTGTACTATCCAGGCCCATGCTGAACGTGGCCAAGATGGTTATTTTTGTGCAGATCACCTACTGCATGCTCTGCGGCTGTTCCTATGGTTTTTAGGAAGAACGTGACCTGAAGCAGAGCTGCCTCTTACAAAGGCATTAGTAGGAGATTAAGGTGTTGTGTATCATCCGCCTGTGCTCCTGGGCACAGTTTTTGAAAGGTTCTCACTTCAGCAGACTGGGGCACTGCTAAGTGTCCCTGTATCTTTATGTCATGAACATCTGTGCTTCTAGAAATACAGACTCTTTAGTGAACAAGTAGTTACCAAAAGAGGGCCTCAGGAAACAAGGCCTGCCCATTGTGTGTCTCTAGCTCCTAAAAAGGTTACTCTGCTTCTCTAGGAGACTGGAGCCTCTCTAAGGGTTTCCTGTAGTGTTTATTTGGAGAGGAAGTATAACTTTTTCTCTCTCCCTCTTTCTGCTTTTACAGGAACATTTAATTTTCACTGTTTGCTTACACTATGAGTATTCAGGAATAGAAGACACAATGGATGAAAGAAAGGAAATTAATGTTGGAAAACCCCTTATTGCTAAATTAGGCCTTCACCATGGATTCAAAACCAAGAACTGTCCCCAGACCTGTTGCATGCCTGGTTATCCTTTTCATAATCCAGTAGAATCAAGTCCAGAGACAGCTGAATGCTACATCCCTAGTCATTGCCAAACCAGTTCCTGTCCAGGTGTTTACCATCCAAACTGTGCTTGCTTAACCAGCATCACACAACCAGAGGCATGTTCCTGCAATGGAATTCCCAGGATACTGGCTTCAAGACATGAAGTACAGCATTATTCACCTACTTTAGAAAAGAATAATGTACCAGTAGAGACCACTGATGATACTGTTGAACTGGAATTCTTCCTCTCTGACAGCCTTAGCTTCTCTGAACAGCAATAGCTGGGATGTGTTTGGAATAGGCCAAAGAGTGGCATCCTTCAACACAGGGGCCTCCACCCTGCCTCTCCATCTTCTGGAGTTTGGTGACTTCAGGGCAAGGCCCTGGAGAGTCTAGTGTAGGTGCCGGGAATAAGGTTGTGATGAAAATTTTTCATATCCTAAAAGACAAAACTGGACAAGTCAATTTAGGATGAAAAATGTATTAATTTTTAATTTTTTTCATCATCTACTGTTTGTTGTTTGATACAGGGAAAAATCTGAACTGTTTGATTTCCCATGTTGTTCTTTGACCATCATGTGTTAGGATCTGTCACTGATGTTCCAATGCCTTGGATGTAGCCAAAGAGCAGCTCTGTCTGCATCCTCCTCCCTGATTGTCAGATGTCCAGTGTCTGGCAGCATCTGAGAGGGATAAGATCTGTGCAAGATCTGAAGAGCCAGCAAACTAACATCACTTTCATTTTTAAGAAAACTACAGATTATCAGAGGGAGCAAAGTCACGGAATCATACTATGGTAGATTGTTTTTATTATGTTTTTTTTTTTTTTTTTTTTTTTTTTACATAACACTCTTAAGATTTTTGCTGATCTGATATCTGGTTTTCCGTGTTCTGGAAGAACACTAACTGGAAAGATAGGACAAGTGCCTGCTCATAGTAAGCAGGGTATTGCATGGTCAGGCTCCCAGACATGATGAGGGCTAAAATAAGGATCACAAAAAAAGTGATCTTTTGTTAAGTCTTTGAAAGTCTTGATGCTTTGAAAATGTGAAAATATTTGGGTGTGAGGAAACTAAAATCAAAGGGAGTTTTCAGACAGGGTTAGTAGCCTCTCCTGCACTGGTAATATTGAGAAGAATTGCTTTAATTAAAATCCCCATCATAAGAACAAAGTAAGTGAATGTTATTGAGGCAGACAAGCCAGTTTCAGTCTCCAGTGGAGAGTGCTGCAATCTGGTGGCCTGGCAATATGCTGAGGGATGTCCTGGTGTGGCCATAAAACTTTTGAGATGGGAATGTTAATGCATCTTTAACTAGATCTGGTGATCTTCAGGTTGCTCTGTGCTGAAAGGTGGATATAGGTACATGGATATAGCCATTTCTGGGATGACAGCCATGCTTGAAGTGATCTGTCCATGAGCTTGAATTTCTGTTTTTCTTCTGCAGTATGTTAAATAGTGCCATACCTATTAATGAATGAGATGTACCTGCATTAACTGTTCTGGGCAGTTGACTTGTAAATCAGATGGTAGCTCGAGACGTGGTCTAGGAGTGCAATATTTAGCTAATACTTTGTCAGTTTCCTAATTTGTATAAAAGCTTATTCTTTTTTCTTAACGTGTAATAAATTGTTGTCCATAAAATTATGTATTATGTGCATATGTAGTTGCTACATTCTTCTATGCCTTCCAGCCTTAAAAAGCCCAAAACTTTACTGAAACAAAACATGTAATGAAGGAATTTCCTTAACAGAAAAGAAGGAGAAATCTGAATCATGAGCTTCAGCTCAAGATATACAGATCTGGGCCTGGGCTGACATCCTTGCTCCTTGAGAGGTGCAAAGGTGTTTGATCTTTAATAGCAGGTACCCTTGGACACATTTGTATATGATGTATGTACTTCTCTCTGTGTGAATTGATTTAAATCCCCTATGGGAAGGATATTATGGATATTGCCATCTTAGATCTAGAATTAAATTCCTTCTGTGCTTATAGGAATTGAATAATTTCACAAATGTTAAATTAGTCAGCAGCTGGGTGCTGCTAAATCCTTCAGGCATAAAGCCCTGCCCAGGTCTGAATCCCATGACTCAGCAGCAGGGCCTCCCTTAGCCTTTGGCATCCTGTGCCTGTGTAAATCATTCTACATTGATTCTAGACAGATTTTCCTCTGTGTGCATCATCCATGAAGCAGTTACCAAAGTGAACCCTGCCATTCAACCTCACCACCCTTTTGCACATTTACATTAAACCTGCTTTTGCTAATACCTTTAACAGAGGTTCTCTAAGTGACCTAAACCATTCAGACTTGTCCAAATCGTCGGATAAAAGTCTGCCTGGGACAGCAGAGTGTGTGAGGGAAAACTTTTCCTGTCTGAACCCTCTTTAAAAAGAGAATGGTGATGGAAAGGCATTTTCTCACTGCAGCGCTGTCTTTAGGAACTGTTCTAACTGTTTTAATCATTAGTGTTCAGAATGACATACTCTGGTTCTTCAGCACAAGCTGCAAGCAGCACCCTTTTCCTTTGGCTCAGGTCCAGGAAAGCACTTTAAAAGTTCAACAGGCATAAATAAACATTTCAGTCTCAGTGAAATTGGTGAGATTAAAATACATGCCTAAACCTAGGCAGTTGTTACAGCTCTCTTTGGCTTGTGGTACCCTTTCTAAATTGAAGCCTCAGGGTTTTATTCCTACAGCGCAATTATTTGGAGATAATTATTTTTTGCTGAAGTATCTGGTAGGCTAAATTACTTTGCCCTCTGCTTTAGCATTCCTGTATGGTTTTGTATAACTTAAGTGTTTGTTATCTGTGTTCGGACATTGAATAGGTTTAGAAGAAAGGCTTAAGGTTTAATCCAAATAAAGGATTTTCTCTGGCAAAAGTGGGGTTCGTGTGCTTCAGAAAGGCCAAGACGCTTTTTCCATTGTCCCTCACCACACTGCAGTAAGGTGGGAGTGCATTTACCTTCTGTACCTCTATGGAGCTCTGCAGGCTGACTCCTCTTATTCTGAGAGTCCTGAACCTGCTTCTGCCTCCAGAAGAGCATCTGCACCATGGAACTCTCCAGTAGATTTCAGGGCTGGTGTTGCTGTCTCTGTAGTTACTGCCTTGATTCATGCATCAACTACTTTTCCTCATTCTGTTAGCTAATTAGTAACTTTGGCAGCTCTCACATGGAGTAAGCTCCTGGGCTATGTTCACCTTGACATAAATTCCTCACTGCTGTAATGCAGATATGTTTCAGTTATGTTAATTCTTCCTTGCACAGAATTTTAATTCAGGCACAGTAAGATCTGCTCACTTTTTAGAGTGTAGCATTCTGAGCTCCAGGGTTTTTGCTGGGAATTGGAGCTAGGTTTAAAGTATCAGGTGGAGGAGGACAGGCTGGGAATTCCAGGGAGTTTGGTTTGCTGGGTTTTTTTAAAAGAGTGATCATTTAGTAATTGCAATAGTCTAGGAATGGAGTGAGGACACCTCCATGTTGTGGCAATTAGGCAGTTACTAATTTCTAAGGTATTGCTGCAGCAATTCATTCATACCAGGCTTATTTTAAGAGAAAAAATGCTGTCTCCCATCCTTGCTGGCAGGCAGTGAGCAGGAGGAGCCCCAGCTCCCTGTGGGGGTGTGTTACCACAGCGACCAGCCTCCACATCTGCAGCGGATATGGGAGGAAGCAACCAGGCCTTCCCTATCTGCCCTTCAGACAGAATCTGCTGGCACCCTGCTTTCAGCTTTCAAAGTTACTTGCAATTAGGATGAAAAATCTTCAACCTGTTATGCAAATTACTTCACTACACATAAGATCAAGCTGCTCTCAGATGCTTCCTGGGCTCTCTGATGACTTAACGTGGTGGTTATGATTTATTTCATCTCTCTAAACATGAGCCAGCTCTGCTTCCCAACTTCCTGTAAGAAAAGGGATGCTGACTGTGCCTGGCAGGACAGCACAAGTCACAGACTTACTGAATACACTGAGTTGGAAGGGACCCACAAGGATTATGGAGTCCGACTCCTTGCCCTGCACAAGCCAACCCCAAGAGTGACATGCTATGCCTGAGAGCGTTGTCCAAACAGTCCTGGAGCTCTGGCAGCCTTGGGACTGTGACCATTCTCTGAGGAACCTGTTCAGTGTCCTACCACCCTCTGGGGGAAGAACCTTTTTCTATCTAACCTAAACCTAACCTAAACCTTCCCTGCCACAACTTCAGGCCGTTCCCTTGGGTCCTGTCAACAGTCACCACAGAGAAGACACCAACGCTTAGAGAGGAAAGCACCTCTTCTGTGGGTTACCATCAGGCAACCTGTCAGAAACTGCTCAGATTATTCCCCTCTGAAAGGTTTGTTTGCCAGACCTGTAGGTGTTTAAAGTAGTCCCAGGAGTCTTCTCTGTTCACAAAAAATGTCTTTTTTGTGCCTGCCAGCTCTTTTCCTCTCCTCTTCTGCTAAATGGCAGTAGTATGCATGAGACCTGCCTTGCAGGACTGGGATAGGTCCAGAAATTTTTCAGGACTACTTTGAGATATTTATAACATACCAAATCCAGGGGTTTTTTTTGTCTG
The DNA here is from genome assembly GCA_018697195.1 of Certhia americana. Taxonomy (NCBI): domain Eukaryota; kingdom Metazoa; phylum Chordata; class Aves; order Passeriformes; family Certhiidae; genus Certhia; species Certhia americana. The sequence continues at coordinate 116,708 of JAGMWU010000095.1, read as the reverse complement.
CAAGAAGCATAACAGTCTTCTAAGAAGCTACAAAGTCACTATAAAATACTGGTTTGCTGATTCTCAAAGCTTTGTAGGCTTTGTTTCATGCCTGCCTTAGGGATATGCAGAAAACTGCTACAGATTCTGGTTCAGTGTTGCAGCTGCAAGAAAACATGATTTTGAAACATCCATTGGATTATCAGCTCTTATTTTAGTGGAAATAGTGGCTTCATTTGAATCAGAAAATAACTGTGCTTCATGACAAGCCATTTACCCGTGCTGGCAGGTAGAGAACTGCAGCTGTTTGCACCTCACTGCATCCTAGCACATAAATCAGAAGTGGGACCCATTACCACTGTGGAGCCTCCCTGCTCGTTTCTCTCTTGCTGTCTGCACTGAGATAATCCAGGTTTTAACATAAGTACAATATACTTTCCTGTGGTGGGATACACAGGAGTAAGCCACTTGCCAGCTGGAGTGAGTTTTACTTGGAATGAGGTGCTTTACCCTCCCCTCTGGTGTTGCCTCGCCATCAGCATCTTTTTTCCTTTTCTAATCTGCTGAGAAGAGCCACGTGCCCAGTGGGCCCTTAGTACCCTGCATGTCCTGGGATACCTTTATACCTCCCATCATCCTGTTCTATAAAACAATCCATGAGAACTCCTCATCTCTGCTCATCCAATAATCCCTTCTTTTCTTTATAAATTCTGATTAAAAAAACCCTTGTTTTGTTGTTGTTTGGTGGAGATTGTAAGTTTCCACAACTGGAAAAGCTCTATCTGATGTCATGTAACAATTCTTAACAGAATTTGATGGCAAAGAAGGATTAAAGAATTTGATGGCAAAGAAGGATTGTTACCTAAAGGTTTCCAAGAGAAATAATTGCCCTTTCTCAAGTAATTTTGTTTACAAAAGTTGTTTTCCTTTTAGACTAATTAGTTACAGTATTTTCTTATTGCTATAGTCTTGATACTAGTCAATAGTCACAATACAGTTAATATATAGTTAATAACAGGGCTGTCTTGAGAATGGTATTAATAATGTTTTTCCTTATACAAGTGATTCTGAGTCATTGGTGACAGCAGCTTCTCAAGCTGGCAGATGGTGTCTCTGTAAGAAAACATGTTTTCTTGCCTTGCCCATCAGTTCATTCCCAGACTGAGCAAAGAGAATTCAGTAGTAGCATCTGTTGATGGAATAGTTCCTGTAAAACTCCATCTGCCTGCCTGCTCTAGGATGTTCAAACTGCGGTGTATGTATCAGGTACAAAAGGTATAATTAGAATTCCGATGCATCACAGACTAGAGTGGGTTTGGTTATGTCAGATGGGCATTTTTGGACAGCTCTAAGAAGTAATAAAAAATCTCATGGGAGATGATGCTCAGCAGTTGCTTTTTCAGCCTGCATTATTATTTGCACCCATGCAGTGCAAGATGGAGATTTTGACTGATCTGAAGACAAGCCGGTTCTTGCACAGTGGCTGAACTTCTGAAGCAGAGGTTTCAGAGGTGAAGCGACAAAGGGAAAAGATCCCTGGGGCTGGAAGGAAGGATGAACCCCCCGGACAATGTGAGCCTATAATTTGGCCAAGCAGGTGCACGCAGCCCCCAGCACTGTCACTAGTGACAGCAGCAGGTGCCTTCCATGGGCTTGTGGTTGCCAGAGCACTGTGTGAGAAACCCATGCTCAAGCAGAGCAGCTGGGGGAACGTGTGCCCCCACACCTCGTGCCCCACAGGGGGCAGTGCTCTGTCATTGGGGAACCCTTCCAGGCAGGTAACTGCTGTAGCTATTCTTTCACATGAAACAAGTCAAGAGCCTGCCCACCTGCCCTTTTATACTGCAGAGGGGAAAGCCATCTGAGACTGCTAATCTGGCTGATGGAACTAAGCATGCGCTGCTGCTGAGCAATGAAACCCTCGGGGCTGGGGCTGGATGCTGCTCTGGTGCCCCTCCCTTCTGTCCCCAAGAAATCATCCTGGTCTCCTCTCATCCTTTGTGAATGGGAGAGGGTTGTCCCTAGCGCTGGAAAATCCAAGGAGCATTGTGGCAAGCCACAGGTGGTGTGGAATGCCAGCACAAGCGTTTTCCTAACGTAGGTACACTCTGAAATATTTCTGGTGGTGTAGGTTTTTGGGCACTTTTAACACTTCCGTGGAGTAGCAGAGCACTCACCAGGTGGGGAGTGCAGCAGCTTCCCTCCCTCTCACCATGCTAACACAGGCAAAGTCATCTTTGGAACATGGGTAATGCTGATGCCCAGGAAGGATTTAGTGAACTGGCAAGGACAGGATGTGTACCTTGGCCTAGGGGACTGCCTGCAGTAGACCTTGGGGGCCAGGTTGTCAGGAGAGGGAAGCTGCCAACAAGCTGTTGTTTGAGCTGCAGCCAAAAGCCAGCTGTTATTAAATCCTGTCTGGTGGGAGAATCACTGCAGATGCAGCAGTATTTGCAATTTGAAAGAAATTAAAATGGTGGAAACAGCCCCTGTCTGTCCTATGGAGGGACCAAAAATCAGGACATGTCAGCCACCAGCCCCCACTGCAGGCATCTCTTGCTGATCACTGTGCACTCAGAGATTTGTTCAGTAGACTTTCATGGCAGCAAACAGGAAAGTTTGCAATATGGGAAGCAGTGTTGTTACACAAACGAAATGGAATTTGTATAATCCTGACTCATCTTCAGTAGGTGGGGATGAATCAGATGCCCTTTTTCCAGCAGATGATGCCAGGACCAGCACTCCCTGCCCATGCCGGCCACAAACAAGCAAGGCACCTTGATTTTAACTTTGCTTCCATTGTAGGAAGATCATCACAGGCAGCTTGGAATCAGAAACCACAGCCAGGCTAAACTGCTGCTGCCACCCTCATCTGTGAGGACAGCATTTCCTGAGGTAAACAGAGGAAAAGCGGCAGAAAAATCATTCTTGGGTTCCTCCTTCTTTTATTGTGTGCTTTTTCCATTTTCCAGCGTAGGCTCTGGAAAGGCAGAAGTGCAAGCATAGCTGCTGCTGGTCCCAAGTGCCTGTGTGCCCATTTCTTCACAGGGGCAGCACCCCTTGTGTCACACAGCACCATCCCCAGCACCCTTCTCCCCAGCTGTCCAGATGTCAGCCCCAAGGGACCAGCAGGAGCCCCACCAAGCTGTGTGATTTGGGATGGATTTCTCAAGCTCATTGACACACGAAGCTATGCAGTGTCTCCAACTTCCCAAGGCCCTCTCAAAACAAGGGTGCACCTGTGCCTGCTTTGTCTGTTCTCACAGACACAGAACCCACTTGGGTTCTGGAATACAGTGTCTTTTCTCACTACTTGGTCTCCTCTTCCAAGAAAGAAGTGCCTGAATCACACAGCTGGTGTCTGCCCCTGCTCACACCAGTAAGTCATGGCAGCAGTTGTCACACCTTGTAGGACCACGTATTTGTAAACTGCTGGCTGTTTCTGTTTTCTGTCCTCCACTGCTTGAAGTGATGTATTGAGCAGTTTGGTGGGGTACATACTCAGCTATACCAAGATTTTCTGAGAATATTATATTAGATAACATCTACAACAAAATGGAAGTTTCGCAGCAACACTTACTCTCTTTGTGTGGTTTGCAGGATCACTGCTTGGGTATTACTCATCTCCCACCCCATGTTCAGGTTCAGTGCTCTCCTTTTGCTGGGTAAATGCACAGAACACACAGCACAGGGCTGTTGATGGCACCATCTGCAAAAGCCTAATGGCTCATTCATTAAGCAGTGGGAACCAGCACCGCCGCAGTCTAATCAGATATTGTATGATGAATAATTCAGAAATAATCCTCGTATACTTGAATAAGTATCAGGAGGAGAAAGGAAAAATCCCCATACATATGGCACGTTAAGGGAACAAAACAAGCATTCTTCAATGTGCCAGGCTGCTGAGCTCTGTGGTACTGATGTTAATCACGCAGGTGGCTAATTTCTGATGAGGAACTGAGTGAGGGGTTCTGGCCCAGCACTCAGAAGGTGTTCGTAAGTGGAAGAGCACAGTGTCATGGAAAATCCAAAAATCCATCAGCCTCGCTTTCTCCAACATGCCTGTGGTTGTGCTGTGTTGTGTAAGCAGCTGTGGGACTGAATTTGGGAGGTCTGGCCTGAAGCTGTGCTCCCTGTGCTGCTGGGCAGATGGCTGTGATCGGATGTGTGCTGTCCCTCAGCAGCTCCTGCCTTCACACCCTGAGCTGCTGGTCTGGCTAAAGTACTGCTGCACTCACAGCACTGAGTGACCAATGCTCAGCGAGCCTCGGGGTGCTATGCTGTATAAATGAAGTAAACAGACTTAAAGCACTAGGGTCCGTATTTTTTCACCAGAGCCTGTAGTGACAGGGCAAGGGATGATAGTTTTAAATTGATAGAGGGCAGGATTAGATTGGAAATAAGGAAGAAATTCTTCCCTGTGGGGGGGAGTGAGGCATTGGCAGCTTGCCCAGAGTTGCTGTGGCTGCACCACCTCTGGGAATAGTCAATTTCTCCAAGAACGGTACTCCTGTGCAGAAGAAATGCCTTTCCAGCTTTTGACAATCGTCAAGTCATACAGGTTTTTCTATTTCATTTTTCCTATTTCATATCTAGAAACGCTTGGGCTGGAAGGCATGCTTTTGCCAACAGATGTAACTCTGTGACAGTGCCTTCAGCTATCTGCCTTGAACACCAGTGTCACTGCTTGGCAGCTTGAGGATGAGCCAGCAAGTGCTGCAGGCATACGGCCTGTGTACCAGGCCTGCAACATTGACTCCCATATATGTGCAGATTTTGAGCAAAGCCTTTTTTTTTTCCTGGGAATACACTTCATACTATAGTTCATATGTAGGTGAGTGCCTGAGGCGTGTGTGCTCTGCTCTTGCCTGTTCAGAGGAGCTGTGACCTCTCAGCATGGCACAGCACGGTGTTACCTCATATCTCCCAGTACATGTGGAAAAACTGAGATACTGACTGTAACTCCTCACAAACAGAACTGGTTTAAGCCCATGATCCTCACTAACCAACTCTGATTTCTTTGGATAATGCTTAGTTTGCTCTGGTTTGTTAACAGCCAGGAAAAAGGTATAATTAAACCCTGACAATTCCTCTTGGCTTTGTATTATATCTGAATCAGCACCTCTTTTACAGGTGATTAAAAATGGTAGTCTCTTGTTGTTCAAGACATTGCAGTATTTAGGCTTTTACAGTATTTAACATCTTGAGAGTTGTTAGGGTTTCTCACTCTTCATGCAACTTGGGCATTGCAAATGTTCACTCTGTAGTTAAAGATTCTCTCTTTGCAGATGGATAACACAAGTTGCCAATTTCCATGGACACATTCTTTATACCTGGGGGAAACTGGAGATGTTCCACAGCTCTGGGCAGTGTTTGTAGATTTCTCCCTACCAAAGTCCTTCATCTATGAGATCACCTTCTTTTAATAAATCTCATCCTTTTAAAAAGCAGTCCTGGGAGTTTTAGTCCAAAATGTAATAGAAGACATATTTTAATAACCAGAAAAGGAAAATTACTTTTTTTTTTTTTTTCCCCCAAGAAAATACCTGGAGATTAATGATAGGAGCATCTGAAAAGGGGAAGTTTAGTTGTAAGCTGTTTTTTAATAATTTTAAATAATTAATGTTTAAATATACGTGGTTAAAGGAGAGTACCACTGCATTCTAAACAGTGATAAAAAGAAAAATATAAGTATTCTAAAACAAGAAATAGAAGCTTCTGCTCTGCTCATGTTGGTCACGTTACAAGAAATTTTATGGTGAAAAAAGCAATAGAATTAACAGACACTATTAAACATTTGTGAGAAGTTGTAAAGCTATTACTCTGAAAACAAATTTAGGATTGGAAATACAGAATCTGTATTTTACCCCCACTTGCTTAAGTTAAGCATGTTTTGCTAGCTAGAAAGGAAATTTCTGTTATTGTCCTCCACAAAAGTAGGATGGACAAAAAAGGTAGCATTTATTCTGATAAAAAAAAAAAAAAAAAATCAAATGTAAATTGACTTCAGTTTTTATTGTGTCAATCCACATGCAAAATCCTCTTTGGCTCCAGCACATCTTTAATGTGCAGACGCTCTGTTTGATGCAGTTAAAATTGATCCCTCTACATGAAATGAATACACCACTGTTTACAGCTCTGAATTTCAAGAGCCTTAAAATCCTGAGAAGTTAAATAATTAAGAAGTTATTATTGCACTCAAGTTCAGCATTCACTGTAGCATCAAAGTGTTCTGAGTTGGCAGCACTCCTTGCTGACTGCTCAGAAGGAACAGCAGGTTGCACTGGAGGCATTTCTTCAGGAAAAGAAAAGGAGGGGCTCAAGTTTTACCTGGCTCCCAGAGAAAGAACTAAGAGTTCACAGGTTCAGCACAGGTGGCCAGGAGATCCCATCTCAGAGCTGGTGTCCAAATGGAAGGATCTACTGGTGATGGTTTCATTGACTGGGATGGAGATTGTCCATGCAAGGACAGCATGGCTGGGGACTCTGAACCTGGCTGCTGCAAAGCCAGGAGATAAACCAGGATAACTTTAACAAGGAGAATTTTTTCCATCACAGGTTTTAAGGATTATGTGGCACAGTGTCTTGGGGACTGAACGGGACCTCTGGTCAGACTTCAGTGCCAAAACGTAAGATCAACATGCCAAAAAGTCCTCCCAATGCAGAAGTGACTGCAGGGGCACTCATGAAGCTGAACCTGTTATTTTGTGTGCTTGAATTAAAAAAAAAACCACTGGACAAGTTCTATCAGCCTGGCACAGCTTGTAAAGTATACTTTAAATTATCTTCATTTTATATTTTTTAAGACAAATACTTAGGGTGACAGACTTTTTCTCTCATGTAGATTTCAAGGACACCTGGCTGGAAGGAAAACAAGTAGACTTGTGTGAAAGGCAGCACAATCAAGGAACTTTGTGTCATGTGTGAACTGTGAAATCGACTAACATTTCAGATATTAATACCAGGGTAGTAGTAGCATCTTCTCTATGGTATCATGCAAGCTGACCACAGAAATGCAATATAAGTAATTTTCACTTCTTTAATCAAATCAGTTTACAGTGTGTTGTAATTATCATGGCCTAACTCTGCAAGTCACTTGCAGGATGAGTCCAACACTTGTGCAAGCTGAATTGCATAGCCCTTCTTGAACATTAAAACTAGTGCACAAATACACTTTTATATAAATCCTAAAATCGATTTATTATATTCAAATTCTAGAAACTTGTCAGAGTCACTGATTGCCACTGCTGACAATCAGTAGAATCTGTGTTCTGCTGCTGTTTTGGTTAATTGGAACAAGTCAGATTTTTTACCTGGCGACAGGATTGGAGCAGCCAGGGTATGGCCCAACGGGTAATTTCCTGCCCTACCGATATCTGCGGGCACAGCTTCTGGGGCAGCTTCCCAGAAGGAGCTGTGCTTGTGCAGAACGCCTTTGGGACTCTGCTGCCTTCCTAACAGGCTGGTGAGAGCATTATTTTACCTAGGATATTTATTATACTGTATGCTCATAGCATAAATTTGAGACGCATGTTATGTATTTACAGCCATTAGTATGATTCAATAAAGCGATTCGCGTGCAAAACTTCACCTTGTGAAAATGGTGCTGCACGGTGGTAACAGAGAGAGGGCGGGATCTCGTCCTGCCGTTCCTAGCAATGGCGATGCCGCCAGGATGCTGCGCAGCCAACAAAGGCGGCTGGTCAGAGGCAGCGCACGGGCCGCAGGCGCTGTGCAGGCGGGCCCTAGGGTGCCCGGTTAACGGGGTGTGGAAGGAAAGGCAGCATCGCTCCGGGACACGGTTCCCGGCCGCGCCCCGGGACCTGGAGGGTGACCCTGGCCGGGCCCAGGCACAGCGGCCGCAGCATCGGCGGAGGGGCTGAACCGCCAGAGCTGGCAGCGTGTGGCTCCTCCCGTCCTTTGTTGGCCTGGAACCGGAGCGGCGGCCGCGGGCTCTCTCCCCGGCTGCCCTTCGAGGCCTGAGGCGCTCGGGCACGGGGAGAACCCGGCGGGCCCCGGGCAGCGTCTCCCACGGCAGCCGGGCGGCGCCGCCTTCGGCGCGGGGGAGATCGGCCCCGGCGGACGGCGCGGTTTTGCCCGCCGGCACCGCTCGGAAACCCCCCCGACCTGTCCGGGCTGTGGGAGGCCGCGACCCGGCCCCGGCCCCGCGGCGCTCGGCGGCCCCGCAGCCTCCCCGCCCCCGGCACTCTCCAGGGAGCCGTTCCACACGGAATCACACGGGAGCGTCTCCCCATCTGTGCCGCCGAGCACCCCCACCCCCACCGCCCAGCCCCGCAGCCTCCTGCCATTATGTTCCTCCGACGCGGGGCCGGGCCGCGCCGCGGGCCGTAGCCCTGCCCGAGCCCGCCGGCTCCGGCCGCAGCAGGTGTGTCGCATGGGGACAGGAGGTTGCATGCTATGGGGTCGCTTCCTCCCGGCCCGGCGGCGGCCGGAGCCCCGCGGGCACCCATACAGGGACTGCCCGGGCTGGCGGCTCCGGGCCGGCCGGCCGGCCGGGCGGGGGCGGATCGTTATCCCCGCTGCCGAAGAGGCCACGGCCTTTCCTCCCCGACCGTCCCCAGGGTTCGCAAGGCCCATTCGGACAGGGCCAATTCGGGCCGGGAGCGCGCAGACCCGCGGGGAGGTGCCCGGGGCCGCGGCAGCCCGGAGGAGGGAGCGGCCCCCCGGACCGAGGGGCCGAGGGAGGGCCGGCCGCGGTTGCGGCCGCAACAGCCTGTGCGGGGAAGACGGGCCGAAGCAGCGGAAGAACATGATGGTTCTCCCCAGAACGGGGTGGGGATGAGGGATGCGAGGAAGGTGTCTCCGCAGGGAGGGGTGCAGGGTTGTGCCCGAGACCTCTGTTCAGTTGCAGGTGCAGCCAGGGGCAGAGGGGCTTTGCCGGGGTCGCCCACCCGCCCGGAGGGAGCCCTGCAGAGCAGCATCTCCCGCAGCCTCCGAGAGGAGGGGGTTTCAGCGCGTAGGCGGAGGTGGTTACTGGTGTTCCCAGAGCAAGGGTGAGTAGCCAAGAGGAGCGGGGTGGCTGCTGTCTCGATCTGGGTGCCTGTCAGCCATGCAGGAGGAAGGCCCTTGCGTGGCCGAGGTGAAGGGGAGCGGGCAGGAGCAGAGCCGCCACGGGCACAGGTGGGTGCGGACCCCCGGAGCGGCGTGGGCACCGCAGGGGACCGAGACCCCGAGCAGGCATCGCCTGAGAGGCACAGGGCCGGGCAGGCGGTCGGTTCGCACAATATCTGCGGGGTGGGAGCTGCGCAGAGCCTGACCGGGCCTCCCCAGCCGGCGGGTGCAAGCCGGGGGGACTGCCCAGCCGTGGGGCTGCAGCTCGCTGCTTCTCAAGGCCTTCAGCATAGTCGAATAGCAAAAGAAAGAAAAAAAAAAAAAAATCAGTGTATCAGCCAAGTCGGTGCTGCGAGGAGGGGGCAAAGGAACTATTTTGTAGGCATCTTGCTGCTGCGGAAATGGTTTTCTTAGGGGAGGGAGGCGCGTTTGTGGGTACTCTGTAGTAATGCTGCTGAGAGCACAGAAAATGCCACTCGGGCAGCCCCAGATGGAACCAGGAGTGGGGAGGGCAGCTGGGAGAAGCCCTTGATCGGGTACCCCATGTCCGTGGGCATGAGGGGGCAGATGTGACGTGTGTGAGTAGCCACCCCTCATCTGGGGGAGCACAGGGTAGCAGCCCGGGTTAGCAGCCTGTCTCCCAAGGCTGTGGCCGAGCCTGCCTGGTGCTGCAAGAGAGATCCTATGAGGATTTTTATTGCGGTCTCTTTGTTAGCTACAGACAGGCACGCACACACAGCTCTCAGCCAGGTTGTGGGAGGTAAGTGGGGGAGGCGAGCAAGGGAGCGTGCGGGGGGCTCTGGGGAGCAGTGGCTGCGTGGGCCGGGCAAGAGGGGAGCTGGGGCACAGGGCTGTGCCGGCCCCACGCCACACAAAAAAAACAGCCCCTGCGATTTTCAGGGTCTTGTTGGCAACTCAGCGAGGGTTGCCATAGCTTTTTATGTAGGGTGACCAGAACCGGCTGGAACTGGTTTGAGGCAGATCAGCTCCTGAACACAATGCAGTCACTGAGCTACTACACTGGGATAGCTTCCTCCCTTCATGGCAGCCAAAAGCAGAGGAGCTTGCAGAAAGATACCATCCCAAAACAGTATGTGAATGCACACTTTAGACACACAGCACTGGTATGTGGCTAACGTAGTCATAAAGGGTTCTGTATGTAAATGTACATATTTGCAGTAACTGAGATTACTTTGGCTTTTCGTGCCTTTTTATGCTTAAGGAATGGGCAAGAGCTGAGATTTATGACCCTTACTAAAATATTTTTGCTTTGCAAGGGTGGGACACTGGTTATGCAGTCTATTTTAAAACTAAACTAAATAAAATTGATTGAATTATTTGTAATTGTAGTTATGCTTGTGACTGAGGATGCTTTGCATGCTGTTTTATTTACAGGGTGCTGTCTTGTGGTTTGCTTCCTTAGGAAACATTAAGGGGGGGGGGGGGGGGTGCCTTTCTCTAAAGCCAGAAGGAAACAATATTGTTGTAGAATTGTGCATAAAAGCATTGAAAAGATGCTATAAGGCATACTCGTTTTCCCTTTTTTTTTTCCTTGTAGGCCTATTGATTGGGGCTGCCTTTAACCCTTTGGTGTTTGCAGAGGTAATGCAGCTGTGGCAGTAACTGAGCACTGGCTAAAAAAAATCTCTCAAAGGTCAAGGTTCACAAGGTGAGATGTGGTGATTTGGGCTGAATATAACAATAGCGTGGAGATACATCCTGATTGCACACTTGGCTCATTAGGAAGGAGACAATTGTTTAAGTGTTACTGAAGAAATGCTATTAAGGTCCTCCAGTTTTAATAGGATTAAAGCTATTACTTGTAAAGACTTACTGATATCTTGGCTAAATACAGTATTTTCATTGAAATATATCCAGATATACATTTTTTTTTCCCAGTGTAGTGATACAGAATAGGCCTCCGAATGACAATCACGAATCATGGACCAGTTGTGGCAGGGAGCTGTTCTGTGCTGTATTAGAGACTCACACACGCAGAATTTGCTGTCTGATTATTTACACGTTATTGTTTGATCACATCTCAGTGACCCAATACCTGGGTTTTAATTAAGGTCTGCTGTTAAACATGTACGTAGTATCACCTACAGAGAAAAAAACTGTGCAAAAGAAATAGTATGGATGGCTTTTCTTAAACTGTTGTAATCCTGGGGAGGATTTTGTAGCAGCCAAGTGGAAAGATGTATTTTTGGGGGGCTGGATGGAGCTCCAGTGCATTATCAGTGCTGTGAATTATAATACTGTTCATAGGGAACCGGATGGGCAGTGCAGCAGCTGCAGAGGGGTGACTGCTTTTAACTCAAAGAAATGGATAAAGGATAGAATTTTTAGTTTTTCTTTCTCAACTAGAAAGTACAAAATGTCTACTTAGATTTGAGCTGACGTTTTTATCTTATAGTGAAATCTGAAGGATTCAGAAAGAGGGAGAGGGGCAGAGAGAAGGAAGCAGTAATGAATCTAGCAAAGGGAAGAACAAAGGCTGTTAGAGCTTGCACAGTGGATCACTAAACATTTTGCCTGGGGGATTCTTTTGCTAGAACTGTTACTTCCTATAACAGGAAATCAGCAACTCTAGAATCCTAACCAGTGTGATTTTTTAAAAATCCTCCCAGTTCTGGCTGTGTTAGCTGGTTTGGTAATCTACAATCAAGATAATATGGAGGCAGAACATTGGAAATACTCTGTTGTGGTATGAAATGAGGGTCCTTTCCTCTGTGCTCAGCAGAATAGACAGTTCTAAAAGCCTTGAGAGGTTGTGGATACTGGGTAAGTTGTGTGCTGGCTGCTGAGGCAGAGTGACAATACAAGGGAACCTTTTTGTTTCTGACTGCAGTAGATTACGTAAGGCACTGAGCTATTAATTGTAGAAAAGTGAAAATAGCATGCTAACATTTGGCCTGAAATTCTGGGTTTGTGGGCTTTACTGTAGCTGTGATGTGTTGTTTTTCAGGTTTGATAGAGCAGTGAATAGCTTGTGGTGGAGCAAAATGCCTGACAGATCACTGTGCTGATTTCTGCTCCTGTTCTTCAGCATCGCGATGCAGAGGGTCTATATTTTACTTTAGACATCTGCAGCAGAATGGTGCTTGTAAACAGGAATTCTTGTTGCATGACAGGAATAGGATCTCTTCCTGATGAGGATGCATGTTCTTTTCCAGGTGTCAGCTAAAATTCATATATTACACAAGAATATCTTTTGGGATTTTTTTTTATTTTCTGCCAGAATAGTAGGCAGCTTTAAAATTGTAAGTTCTAGTATTGTGACAAAATTCCTTGAATCTCTTCTGTTTGGGTTTTTGAATGCTATCTGTATTATGAATTTTTATTTTTAGCAAAGGAGATTTTGAATTTGCAGGGATTTTGGTTGGCTGTAATATGAGAAAACTGAATAGATGGAGTCTGCAGTGTTCTTGGTGAGTTGCCTTTTTTCAGTCTAGTAATACCTGTAAATGCTCTTCATCAGGAGATTTCGTTTGTGCATGCAGGACAGCTTTCCAGCAGCTAATGCTGGAGTGCTGGTCTTCTGTATCAGCACCCAAGATCTCCTTTTGCATTGGTCTCAAGTTATTTGATCTCCAGAATGAGGGTAAGGATTTATCACATTCCAAGTCCCTTTGGAATGAATTGACTAACTGTTGTTTTCCTAGCCATATGCCTATGTGTTAAAATACAAAGATGCAGCAGAGTACCAGGAATATATATTCAGAAAACCCCAAATTTGACCCTAATTTTCTCGGGCCCGCTTGTTGCCCTGATGGGCCCTGCCTGGCTGGGAGAGCTCTCTGGGAGGCTGCAGCTGTTCATGCTGTGCTTGGACCACAACTGCCATCCACTTAAAAAAAAAGTACCTTAAAGGAAAGAGGTAGGAAGCTTGTGCCATTTAGAATGTAATTGGAGTCTGCATTAGTTTGGGAATCTCAAAATTCTCTTCATTGTTGTTGTGCATCTGAATTAGTCACGTGTTACTGCCCCAGTCTATTTAACACGTAGAAGTACAAAATTAAGCCATGAGTGTAGTTAATTTCTAAGTAGACTGCAAAGAGAATGGTATGTAGATTTCCCTGCTTTTCAGGAATTCATCTGTGTCTTAGGAGGGATTTGGGAAGTGGCTAGACCCAAACCCTGGCCTGACTCTCTTGATAAATACAGGAGATTTTCATGTGGCCAGCTGTAGCTAGGGATGGCCTGTTCAGCCCCATGTTGTGCATAAGGAGATTCCTTGCTTATGTGTTTTTCAACATCCCTGTTCTTTTTGCCAGCCAAAGGCTGATTGGCCTGAACTTTAAACCAGCTGCGTGTGATTCTCCTCAAGCTGTGCTAGCAGTGGTTCAGACTGCAGAAGATTCCCCTCCTCTTTCCCTTCTTGTTTTCTCATACCCAAAGAACCTGAGATACCCAGTTCAAAAATTGATGTCTTGGACTACATAATGAGGCTCCTAAGGAGTCATAAACTACTAGTAACACTTTTTTGACTGTCAGAATGGTGGATTAAGTCTTTTACTCACTGAGTCTTGAGCATGGACACAAATTGGCTTTTCCCCTTTTTTGAAGGCAGGTAGATAAAGGTGTATAATATAGAAAATGTAGGTTCTTGGGATAAATTTTAACTGTCAAACACTCTATACTTCACAAAGATGTTTACATTAGGACTGGCATGACCTTACTGATGCTGTAGATGCTAAATAAGACCTTTATCCTGAGAAATCGAAATTTTGTAGCGTAAGAATTACTTTGCATATTATGAAAGGAATTTCTGTGATTTGTGGAAGCTGGTGTTTGCCTGGGTTTTGCAACAGTGGCAGGTCATGGGCCCTTTGATAGTGAAAAGGAACCTGTATTTTATGTATACGAGCATGAGAGCCATTGCTGTCTGTGGTTGAAGTGGCCTCTTGCACATCCCACTTGCCTGGTGAGTATGTTAAACCAGGCGAGGCTGTGATTGGAGATGTGGCTCCCATTTCCTGAAGAAGGTTTTGTGGTTAGATTAGCATATTGCTTTTTCTTTACAACACTCGGCTTTCATAGTAACTGACTGGAAGTGTAAGTTGGTCATAATTACTAATAGCTAATGAACTGCTCATAATCTGTATATTAGGATGAAGTTTGTCTAATGTTAGGATATATGTTACTGTAATTCTGATTGAATCCCTTATGTCTTCTCTACCTGATGAAATTTCTTGTCACAACAATACAGAAACCAAAACCCAAAAAGGTTTTATGCTGGTTAGGCTGCTATTGCTTCTGTGTAGGCATTTTCTTCCAGAATGAGCTTGATTGCCTTACTTAGGCATAATCACTCTTGCTTGGAAGTGAAGTAATTATTCCAGAGTACTGGAATTTTGCACTGGAGTAGTGTGTCTGTCTGGGAATCCATAGAAGTAACAGACTAATTTCTGTATGTGCCTGTACCAGAAGCAAGACGCTGCCATGTGCCAGACCCTGAAAAGAGGTATCTCAGTGTTCTGATTTCACAAAACTGGAAAGAATGCTGGTGGTTTTGGAAGAGCATGCAAAAGGAAAGGTCTCCATCCTAAAGGGTGTGCAGTCCACAAATGTATGTAGTACAAACAGCAGTAAAAACTAGAGTTTAGGGCAGGTAGAGGAATATAGTCACAGGAACATGAATATTGTAGGTAGATGAAGATTAAATTTGGCAGTTTTCCTATTTCCTTTGATGACAAATGGACTTGCTGCTGAGGGAAGCTGAAGTTGAGTAATTGTCTGTCTGAAAGCAATGAGTTAGATATCTAAGTGGGCTTTGAAGGCAAAGGGTAGGAATTCAGTAAGGCAGAAAAGATGATCTCGTCCAGTTAAAGCAATTGTATAAAGCTGTTAGACTTGTGGTTTAGCTATTTGGAAGATCTGGATGAATAGGAAGGTGAGTGTCAAGAAAGAAAAGTTGGTTGGTTTTTCAAAGATTAAGGATTAAATAAAAGAGTAAAAATTGAGCATGTAAGACCATGCTTATGATCCAGAAATGATAGAAGCCTTCATGCATAGGGAATATTAATTGGAAAAGTATTGGGAAGGGAGGAGAATTGTTTGCCATTTCTGGAAAGCTTGAAGCTGTTCTTGTACCTGATAGACAAAAATTAGGGGTCTGAGCAGTTTGGAGATAGGACCTGGCTGGGAGCTGCCAGACTATCCTGTTTTCATTAGGCTGTTGAAATTCCCCAGAATGAGTCTGATTGGAGTGTTTACAATTGCTTGGCTTTACCCAAAAAAGCACCTTTTAGTCTCAGCAACAGCTTCTAGGCAGCTTGGTCTTTCTGTGGAGAATGCTGAGCCTAATCTGCAGGTGTCCTGAAGCCAGAGCTACAAGATAAATCTGACTTTGAAAGTAAGAAAAAATGTGTTTGTTTCTCTGCTGTGTCCCCCCATCCCAATAGAGAACATCAGTCAAAGGATAGGTTTGTTTTTCCTCTTATGGCTAGAGTCTTCCCACCTGGAACGGCTCAGGTACAGATACAGGGGTTGGGGAGGAGTGATAACAATTCCATGCAGTAAAACAGACAGTCAGTTCTTCAGAAGCAGCTGCTTATTTGTAAGTCCCGCTTCTTCTACTGTCATAAGAGAGTTCTCTTGGTCTGGTTCTTGTTTTGACATAATTCCCCAAGTGAGTGCTTCACTGAACGTGGTATCAGGTGAACTGGAGTAAAAATGCTAACTGGGAGAAGCAAGGCAGTGGGACAGACAAGGAGTGCCTTGCTTTGGCTAAAATCTGTGCCATGTTCTTCACACTGTTTATAGGAAACATTTGAGGAGATGTGTTTCCAAAGAAACATCAATGTAGGAAGGAAGTCATGCACAAGTACTTTGGGAAAGAATGAGCACAAATAAACAACTGCTAGTTCACCCCCAGAACTTACTTTCAGTAAGATGCTGACCCACAGATACAGGGGTGGGTGTTGTGACTGAAGAGATTCAGGGAAACCACGTAGTAAGGGTATATTCAGAATCCGTTATTTTAAGTTTTTAAGACTTGTTATCTTCCCAGAAATTCTCTCAACCTCCATCAGAAATGCAGAATCCAGAAGTATTTCACCTCACTGTTTTGTGGCTCCCTAACTGTGCAATTCTATTGTCCATATCGAGATTTTTTTCTTGTTACTTTTATCGTTGAATGATAAGTAAGCAAAATAATGCTTGAATTTTTAAATAAACTGGTTTTCTGTATAACTTTTCTCAAGCATTCCCAGAGCACTTTTCAAAGAAATTCCAGTTCCTGGAAAATCATGATTTCCTAAGGAACCAGGAGCTTGCCTTATTTCCTCTTTTGAAGTATTTGCAGGCATCATGTTGACCCAGAGAAGGAATAGACTTAAAGCTTGTCTGGCAGCCAAGGTCAGTTGATTTTGATCTTGGGTAAAAGGCAGAGTTTTATCCTTAAAGGAAAGAGTTACTAAAAGGTTTGTGGCAGAAAAAAAAAATTCAAAATGGGAGGAGTATGGCTGCAGAGTCCTGGCAGTTGTGGTGGAAACATAGTTTATATACTGAATCTTAAGATGGGTGCCCTAGAATAGGGAGGAAGAGAGTAATTAAAATGGCCAGGTTAGAACTTCTCTTCCTGTGTATCACAACTGACCATGTTTGTCTCCCTTTTTCTTTAACTTTGATTACTTGAAAAGTTTGAAGAATGAGAGAAGTTCTTGATGAGGGCAGCAGTAGTTTTCAATAAAGGACAGCTTTGTCTCCTCTGCTGGGCAGTTGTGATCTTAAACATACTTGGAGGAATTAAGTGTCTAAGCAGGCCTTCATTGTTATGGGTAAATGTTAATTAAACTCCAGGATATGTAATTAGAGGAAATTTCAGACTAGGGAGACTATGTATCTCTTTTTGAGTGTGTGCAGCAACTCTAAAAAGATGCCTATGGACAGATGTACAATCAGAATGCAACTAAGTAGTATCCCAGATTATGAGAAACTGTGTCAAAGCTTTCTGTCATTTGACATGGATTTGACATGCTTTGGTATCTGCAATCTTTTCCATTTAATCCTCATAGAAACTTGCTTTGTGATTTTGATACTATACATGCATCTGTTTTTGTATTAAGGACTTCATAAGGTAGACAAAGGGCCCAAAAAGTGAACTGTGTAAACAAATTTCCAAACCTTCTGTATTTATTTCAAGCTGTTTCATGAAATGTCTGTGTCTATTCCGGTATCCTTGAAAAATTTTCCTGTTACATTCTCATAGTCCACAATGACTTCCAGGTAGCAAGTGTTGATGAATACCTAAGTCTTCCAAATGTTTATTACTTTATACTTCATTATTTTCAAGAAGACTCCTCAGATTAATAGTGGAACTGTTAAAGAAAGTCAAGACTTAAGAGAAATTTACAAGTGTCTCATATGGTTTTTATGCATGTGCAGGTATTTTGCAGTCTGGGTGGATGAGGAAAGGATGGAGTGTAGGAGAGGGAACAGGAAGAAAGTGACTGCAGTTTGGGTCCAGAATAAAATGGCCAGGTTGCCATCTGTGGAGTTTATGAATTACTGTAGTTCTTGGTGTAATAATTCAGTTGTACACTTGGACTGGAACACTGTTCTGTAATGTATAATCTCTGAAAACATCACTTCAGAAGTGAAGTAACACTTCTTTGCATGGCAGAAGTGAACAAGAGCTTGCTTTATATAAGACTGTGCTACTAGAACTTAAAGTGATAACTTTCTGCTTATTCTACAGATTCGGTTACAATCAAATACATGGCCATGGGGGATATGAAGACCCCAGATTTTGATGACCTTCTTGCAGCCTTTGACATACCAGATATGGTAGATCCCAAAGCAGCTATTGAATCTGGACATGATGACCACGAAAGCCACATAAAACAAAATGCTCACGCAGATGAAGATTCCCATGTCCCATCATCATCTGATGTTGGGGTGAGCGTCATTGTGAAAAATGTGCGTACTATTGATTCTTCCGAAGGTCTGGATAAAGATGGCCACCATTCCACAGGCAATAGCTTGCACAATGGCTTCCTAACGTCAGCAGCTCTTGAGAGTTACAGTAAAGATGAAGGGAAATCACTTAAAGATGATGGATCAGCTTCTGAGACTACACTGAAGGATTCAGCTTTCAACCAGTTCAGCCCAATATCAAGTGCGGAAGAGTTTGATGATGATGAGAGAATTGAGGTGGATGACCCCCCGGATAAAGAGGAGATGCGTGCAAATTTCAGAACAAATGTCTTAGCAGGATCTCTGTCTCAGCAAGAATATGACAAACTAAAGGCACTTGGAGGGGAGAACTTAATTAAATCTGGAATTACTGTTTCAAGTAGTATAGATAAAAATAAAACTGCTAAACGAGAGACAGAGACAAACTCCATGAATTTAGGTGTCTATGAGCCTTTTAAAACTAGAAAAACAGAGGACAAGTTACTGAAAGACAATTCTGAGAAGCTTCTTGAAAACAGGGTACTTGATGGAAAACTGAGTACTGAAAAATGTGACACAAATCTTGCCAGCATTTCCCAGTCCAAAGCAAAGTCATCAGCAAAGCTTTCGTCCTGCATTGCAGCAATCGCAGCACTGAGTGCTAAAAAGGCAGCTACAGATAGCAGTAAAGATTTACAGTCTAATTCAGGAGAGTCTTCTCCATTACCAAAAGACATGAGCGAAAGTCCCCGGGCTATTGAAAAATCTCCTGAGTCTCAGAGTCTCATTGATGGTGCTAAGAAGCCATCTGTCAAACCGCCCGACAGTCCCAGAAGCGTCTCAAGTGAGAACAGTAGCAAAGGGTCTCCGTCTTCTCCCATAGGGTCAACACCAGCAATTCCCAAGGTTCGCATAAAAACCATCAAGACTTCTTCTGGGGAGATCAAGAGAACTGTTACTAGAGTGTTGCCAGAAGTTGATTTGGACTCTGGTAAAAAGCCAGAGCAGAGTGCTTCCATGGTAACGTCCATGACATCTCTCCTGTCCTCACCAAATTCAGCTGCTGTTCTCTCCTCTCCTCCCAGAGCTCCTCTGCAGTCCTCAGTTGTCACCAATGCAGTTGGATCTGCAGAACTTGCCCCCAAACAGGTCACTATCAAACCCGTGGCTACTGCCTTCCTGCCCGTTTCGGCAGTGAAAACAGCAGGTTCCCAAGTGATCAATCTGAAGCTGGCCAACAACACCACAGTAAAAGCCACTGTCATTTCTGCCGCGTCCGTGCAGAGCGCCAGCAGCGCCATTATCAAAGCTGCCAACGCCATCCAGCAGCAGACAGTCGTGGTGCCAGCATCGAGCCTTGCCAGTGCCAAACTCGTGCCAAAGACGGTCCATCTTGCCAACCTTAACCTTTTGCCTCAGGGTGCTCAAACCACCTCTGAACTGCGCCAAGTGCTAACAAAACCCCAGCAGCAAATCAAGCAGGCAATAATTTCTGCAGCCGCCTCCCAGCCTTCAAAAAAAGTGTCTCGAGTGCAGGTGGTGTCATCTCTACAGAGCTCCGTAGTGGAAGCATTCAATAAGGTGCTGAGCAGTGTCAATCCCGTACCAGTTTACATCCCAAACCTTAGCCCCCCTGCCAATGCCGGAATCACGCTGCCAACACGAGGTTACAAGTGTTTGGAGTGTGGCGACTCGTTTGCTCTCGAGAAGAGCCTGACCCAGCATTATGACAGGAGGAGTGTGCGAATTGAAGTGACTTGTAATCATTGTACAAAGAATTTAGTTTTCTACAATAAATGTAGTCTCCTGTCCCACGCTCGTGGGCACAAGGAGAAAGGCGTCGTGATGCAGTGTTCCCACCTGATCCTAAAACCAGTCCCAGCAGATCAAATGATAGCATCTCCTTCCAGCAATACTGCTGCGGCCTTGCTCCAGAGCCCAGGGGGAGCTGGCACGCACTCTGTAACAAAGATGCAGACTGGCTTAACTGGGACAGTGATCTCGGCCCCTGCGAGCTCTCCTGTCATTCCAGCTATGCCGCTAGATGAAGATCCATCGAAACTCTGTAGACATAGTCTAAAGTGTTTGGAGTGCAATGAAGTTTTCCAAGATGAGACATCTCTTGCAACTCATTTCCAGCAGGCCGCAGACACAAGTGGACAAGTAGAGTATCCTATGTTTACATTCCAATGTTTCATCTATAAGCCTAGGAGACTTTGGATGTGTTTTTACTTTCGTTTAGCTGTTAATTATCTGAACCTCTGTGATTAAAATGATTAACGGAAACCACAAAAAGTCTTGCAAGCACTTACGTAGTGAATGTCAACACTTTTTTTAAGTAAGACTTTTTCTTAGAATCTTTTTAGGCCCTGAAGTCTGAAATTGACGCTGTATATTTTTGCTAAAATTTAGCATTAGCTTTCTTACAGCTGAACATTATAATACAGAAATTAATAATGGGTTTTACTAATAGTATGTTAATGCTTCTTTCTGCGCTTTGGAATTTGACTAGCCTGTGGAATCCACTTAATTGGCACCCTCATTAACAGCCCATCTATTCAACCTGAATGATAGCTTTAAGTGATTCATTCTCATTTGGTCTTCAGGTTTTAGAGTTTTCACCAAGTGCCCTAAGGGAGCGAGGCATTCCCCTTAGGTGCAGGGAGGGATTCAGGCAGTGACAAATGGCACACTGACTACTGACAGGAATGCCTGCTGTTTGCCTCAGCTCTTCCTCGGAAAGTGCAAAGTGCTTTTCTCACTTGCACATCTTCCTTTCTGTGTGACCATTGGTTTAGTTGGGTTTCTTTTCCTCTTACAATTGCTAATGAGTTCAACTTAAAAAACATTTGAAAATTCTTTACTAATGTATGTGGCCTGACCTGAAAGAAATACGTCATTAAATAAAACTTAATATTAATCAGTGTGCGATGTATTTTATAATCCTGTCAGAGTGAAGGTGGTTAATTAAATGATATGGTTGGATTTCTGTTGGGGTGTGCCAATTAAAAGGGATTCTGGTGTGTTTCAAAGCATTCAGGTGAGCTTGGTGCTCCAGCTTCTTGCTGCAGGGGAAGCTGAAAACCTGCAAGCATGCTCAAGACAGGAATGCCCCAGGAGTCTTCCTGGAATCACACAACAATGGACAGGCTAAAGATTTTTAAGTCCTACAATTAGGAAAAAATGCACTAGTCGTAGGGGCACAGGGAGGTTCCTGTCAGGATCTATTCCCTACATGTAGGACCTATTCTGTACCACAAAGCAGCTCCATTGCACCTACCACTACAGGTAGTAATGTAAAGAGATTTGCACCTGGAAATAACGTTGATTATGTGGCTCTGCCTTAGCTTCTCCCTTTAACTGGCTAGCAGAGTTAGACTGAAATAGCCTGGATTCCAAGTGGAATGCCGTGCAAGTGAATTTCTCTTTGTAAGATACTACAGGTGTGCCTACCTAAGGGAGTTTCCTTCAGCAGAACGTGTCCATCCATAGATGTTGCTGCAGTTCTGAACAGGACCTAATGGCTGACCATTAGTATATTCTGCACCAGCTCAGCTGCTTAAGGTTTTTAGCTAACTGATTTGCTGGTGCTTATTGGTTGTAGATAATTTTTTCCCATAAATAAGCCCTATTGGGTAAGATTCCTCTACAGTCCAGTAGTCCTTGCAAAAACCTATTGGTTTTGGTACTGGAAGATCAAGCAAGTAAGGAGCGCCAAGACAAAGCAGTTGGGTGAGAGACAGAGAATAGGCAGGGAAGATGAGACTAAAATAGAAATGGAAAAAGAGAACAGAGATAAAGTCATGTTCTCGCATTCAGGTTGTGAGGATTTTTGTCTTTATGGCCAAGTAAACTAAACCTTTTGCCCTTCCCTTTTCTCCCTCTGTCTGATGGCTTTTTCCTGGTTGCTGCTGAGTTTGCTCTCCATACATGTCCTTTAGGTACTGTTTATTCTGGTAATTTACTAAAGGAAAGCAATTGTGACGTTCACAGAATATCAAAATGCAGCTGCAGGGAGGTGGAGAGAGAAGTGTGGGTTCCCAGGTACTGCTGCTCAAGGAGAGAAGTCCCTAGAGCAGCAGGAGCAGCTGGCATTGCCTGCTGCTTCTCAGGGTGTTTGTGTCTCCTCATGGAAACTTGCTCTGCTTAAGAGCTGCAGGTTTAAAAAAACACCGTGCAAAGCACTGGAGGAAAAGAAGTTATTTTCATGTTCTTCCATTTGAAAAGAACACTTAATAAATGTAGTTTTACATGGTCTTTGTTGAAATATCCTTTAAAATAGTAATTAAACATTTTTCATAGTCCTTTTCATATGTCAAGCAGCTGCTGTTTTTTACAGTGTGTTTGATTGCGTCCTGTAGGGGTAGCGTTTCCTGGAGAGAGACTGTAAAGGCATTTATTACTAAGTACATTGCTACTTTTTCATTGGATGCTACCTCTTGAGAAGTTTGGATGAGAAATAACTCTGACTTGTTTTCCTTCTTAGTGCTTGGCACTGGCTTTTTGCTGTAAGACTGCCCTTTTTGTGGGGGGCAGAAGACAGGGAATATAGATGAGATTGGTGTTTTTTCCTTTGGAAGGAAGAAATAATAAAAACAAGCACTTAGATTTTGCAAACAAGTAATAGGAAAAAAGGTTTTCAGCTTAGTATTCTTTCTAGTGTCCCCTGTAATTGCTCCTGAAATGGAAAATGTATAGTTTTGTGTTTCCAATGAGTAAGTAGCTGCTCTTATACTCCTGTTACGAAGGTAGATTTTTTTTTTTTTTAACTAAGCAATGGAAGAACCACCTTAGCAATGAAAATACATTCCCTATGAAGCTGTTACCTTTCTGTAATGTTTTATTGCCATTAATATTCCTGTTAAAGGAATATTAACCTAAAGGAATATTCCTGCTAAAGGACTATTAACCCTGACTCACTGACAGGTTTTCTGGCTGAACGAAACCCTCATCTACTTGCTGGGGGGAAAAGGTAGCAAATCTGGGCTAATGAATGTTAATATTTCTCTTAGCTATAGGTAGGAGTATATAGCTCCCATGGAAACTACATAGCTCATTTTCCTTCATACTCAGCGTATGTGTGTATCTTTATTTTCCACCTCCACCATTTTTCCTTCTAACCCTTTTTTTTTTTTTTCTGAAACTTTGACTTTAAATGCAGGCAGGTGATGATTTTCACAAACTGTGTTTTATTTTGGTGTGGGTTGGAATGAGAGAACTGGAAGTTAATGCCACCTTAAGCCCAAAATAAAATGGTAAGCAAACGTGCTGAATTTCACAGTAGATGCTTCTTGTTCTACTGTAATCAGTTACAATTAAACATTTCTCTACTCATTGAAATAGCAGAGCAGGGCCCTTAACTAAGAGCATTATTGGCATGTTGGGCCAGCAAATGAGTCTGGCAGCTTGCTGCAAAATCAGGAAGATCACTGAGATGGGGCTGGAATTGTTGTGTGGCTCTTCTGTGGCATCACATCCTGGTTTCCTTCAGAAGTCCTGCAAGCTGAAGGCTTTGGAAGGACTCTGAAACCTCCAAATGTTTCTGTTACTGGAATAAGAAGTTCCAGTTTGCTGTTTTCTTACGTAGTCAAATAATGCTCCAGGTTCTCCAGTATTGTATTACAGCTTGTTAACACAGGAACAGCCAAAGAAAGATTTGGGGAATGGTACTGAGCCCAGTAAATGTGGCACTTATGGCTGGTCAAAGGATTTTGTCTTTAGCTGAACTTAAGACAACAACCCAAAACAGTTCTGGCCAGCCTGAGGCTGTGAGTCCCCCACTTCTGGCCACTGTTTGAGCAATTAAGGCCAAGTATTTATTTGGCATTTCAAAGTGAATATTTCTGCGTGTCTCAGTAGAGCCTTACTGTGTTCCAAAGGTGCCAGTTTGAAATCCCTGTAGATAGCTGAACTCAGGCAGAACCTTGCAGGAGAGCAGTACATCTACGCATGCTAAATACTGCTGTAGTGGGCTGGCAAGAGTGCCAGTGGAACCTGCATTGCAGTGATGGCAGGTTTTCTTTGCTTAACATGTTGTCTATTGAATGGTTTGCATTTGGCCATCTGGCTGCGTCAGGACATTGGAGAACTCTGTATGGAGACTCTGTTCAAACACACCAGGCCACACAGGGCATTTATTTCAGGATTTCTTCATGCATATCTTAGTAAATAATTTATAATGCAGCTCTGGATATCTTTTTTTGGTCAATATTCTTGCAGAGTACATATCACTACATATGCCAGACTATTAGAGAGAACATTCTTAAAAATATGCAAATACACGTTCAAAAAAATACTGATGTCATGAAGGAGTCTTGGGTTTGATTTTAAATCTTTGCAAGTCACTGGTTAGCTTCACAAGTCCCAAGCCATAAGAGACAATAGTAGTAATTTGATTCTGGAGTTGTACGTAGGCCCCTTGCACTATTAAGGTAATCTGGGAAGGCATCTGAATAATATTTCTGTAACCCATATGTGTCTCCTGTGGCCAGTGGTGTATGAAGGAGCTTTGTAGCCCAGAATGCCAGTCAGTCTGGCTACCAGCACCTGCCAGCTCTGTCGACAGGGCTTGTGTTTGTACTTGTCTACTGCTTTGGGTCCCATCCCAGTTATGACATTTAACCTTTATTTGCTATATTGCAGTGTTTGACACGAGACGTTATGTAGAGCTGAACCAAACCTTTTGTCTCATCTATTCTGGTTTATCATTTAGAAGACATGCAATATCTGCCAGATGCTGCTTCCTAACCAGTGCAGTTTTGCATCACACCAGAGAATTCATCAGCATAAATCTCCATACACGTGTCCTGAATGTGGAGCAATCTGCAGATCTGTCCACTTCCAGACCCATGTCACTAAGAACTGCCTGCATTATACCCGAAGAGTTGGGTTTCGGTCAGTATAATGATTCCTTTTGTTGTGAATTTATGTATAATTTATGGTTTTGAAAGTGATTTTCCATTTTCATAAGCATTGTTTGGACAATACCATCTTCATGGGTTTAAGATTGTCATGGCAACAGTACTATTAGTACTAAAATTTTGGAATAAGTACATTAGGATTCTGCTTTGTTTTGGGCATCCAGGGCTTCACTGTTTATAAAGTCTAGAGAATTCAGATGCATTGTCTTAATTTCAGATTTTTAAAAAAAAACTTTGTGAGTTTTTTCAAAACATTGAATTTTAGATTGTTCTCTCTGGTAGAACAGTCATTTTCAGTACTTCCAGAATGTATGGTTGAAATGTTGATGGGCATACTGCACCTGTCTGTCTTTTTCTCTTTTCTGTGGCAAGTCAGGATTCCTTGGCTTTACAACACTTAGAAATTGCCTTTCTCAAACAGCCTTGTCTTTGGTTCTCCTTTGTTACTCTTCAGATTCCCTTTGACTTTTACGTTTCCCTATAATGGAAACAACTCACTGAGAAAATGTGGAGCAGAGGCATTTCATAGAAATGTTTAGTTTTGAAAGACTTGAAAAAATATTTTCTGCTAGAATTTTCCTTGCACTGAATGGTAGGCAGCACAGCAAGAGATCAGAAGAGCCACCTGTACCCCCGAGCTTTGCTTAGCACTCCAAAAACTCCAAAAACAGGCTTCTCCCTGTCTGCCTGGAAAAAGGCCATTCTAAATCTTAGCGCAGGTAACTCCTTCCACCCTTAAGGTGCCACAGTTCATTTTCCAGGATGGCTGTGCAGTCTTCCCCTAAGGGAAGAAAGCATTTTCATTGCATCAAGCCTCTGTTTTCAGCTTGAATCCATGGCCTGACACAACTATAAGCTCTTCTCATTTCTTTGGGTTCTTTTCTTTTACCCTTTTCTCTCAAGCACTAGTCTGTCTTGTCCTGCATTTCCTCCATCTGCTTCCTGCACTCCACTACTCTTCCTCTAATGTATGTCTCTTGGGTTTGTACATGGAATCACCTCTAGGGTCTGTCTCTTGGCCTGCCCCAGTAACACCAGCAGAATTCCCTTCACTGGGAATCTAAGTCACTGAACTTTTCAAGTTTACTCATAACCATCTCATGTCGCACCAAGTCAGAATTTCTTGATCTGGTGAGGCTAAAACAAAGTCACCCAGGCAAGCAAAAGCAGTCTCTGGAAATGTTACTGTCTCCCTCCTCAGCCTCCTCAGCCTCTCCTTAGAACTGCGGTGCTTTTGCCTAAGGAGCAGCATACCCTGTCCTGCCTTTCTAAAGCGCCTCTGCCAAGAAATTCCCTTTGATTCCCAGTGATTTAGGCTAGTTGTCTGCACTAAATCAGCTGAAAACTTCAGCCTGAAGTTTCACTGCATCCTGCCAAGATGAAAGCAAGAAGCCATTCCATTAGAACAGTCCCCAAGGGGATGGCTTGGTCCTTAGGAACTGTGTAATGGACAATGGTGGATGCTGAAAATGAGTTGTTCCATGGCATCACTAGAGAATAAAGTCAAGCCATGGCATGGGGAGGTGAAAATGCCACCCAGCTCTCCAGAGGGGCACCTCAGGAGTAGAAGTGTTACTGAGTGCATCACGCTGTATGTGGCTGTGAAGGAGTGCTCAGATAGCTCTGTATGAGCACAGAAGATCGTAACAGAGCCAGAAAAGACCAGAATTATCTACTTTAGAAAATGCATTGGTAAGCAGAGACTAGATGGGTATAAACTCAATGAATATTATTAAGAGTATAAATTAAATGCTCAGAAAAAGAAAGGATGACATTCCATGAAATTCAAGGGTGATAAATTTTAAAAGCAAAATGGGATCCTTGAATGCAATGTAGAACAGTATTTCCTGCTTTATTGCTATCATCAGGGCACTAAAACTATGAAAAAATTAAACTGACATTTATATGACAACAATCATACTGCCATGATAGATGCTAAAATTAAAATTCTGGAAGGGTGGAGGCCTATGTTTGAAGAGTTTGTAAAAGTCATACTGCAAAATACTGATCAATAAGAAATTGTCTCATTTGACAGGTAATTGCTGATTGCACTATATTCTTGGACTGATTTGGGAGCATTTGGTCCTGGAGATGTAGGGCATTAAAGGGGACCGTTGTGTGTCAAAATTCTTACGTTCTAATATTAATTCAATTTTTTTTAATCATTTCATTTTAGAATAGATGCAGAAAGGTCACAAATTTTCAACACAGCAGAAGTATGTTTTTGAAAAACATTTCCTGAATTCCAATATGGTATATTGATCTGATAGTAGATATTTGGTTTAGTTTTCCTGAGTTTTGATCCAAGTGCTGATTTGATTACATGTACAGAAAATCATTACCAGTATATCTTCATTAAATCTAAACTAGGGAAATGGTGAAAATATTTTCCTTACTGGTTTTCCATTTGGTGGTGGTTTCTAAATTGCTGTGGTGTACTTTACTGCATGTAATAAAAATGCATTCTGGAAAACCTCTTTCCAAATTTGCAGAAGATTTAAGTATTTTTTCTGCAATCAATAGAGTACTTGTCTCTTGACCCTTCTATCTGTTGTATTGTAATAACATCAAAACACGTTCTGACCTTACATCTCTTAGATTTTCAAATGAAAATATGTGAAATCTCTTTCCCCTTACTTTGTGATCCACAAATTGCTGGTTATGTTGATTCTTACGGGGTTCTTTAAGTTGACAGAGTAATGTAGTTTTATCCAGTCATTATCCATGTGTGTTTCTCTCTTCCCTTTGCTTGAAAATCCATGTTGATTATGTCCAGCACTGCTGGGGACAGGGCTGCACTGACTCTCCTCCGCTCTCTCCGCAGCTGCGTGCACTGCAATGTTGTGTACTCTGACGTGGCGGCACTCAAGTCTCACATTCAAGGTTGTCACTGTGAAGTCTTTTACAAGTGTCCTATCTGTCCCATGGCATTTAAATCTGCTCCCAGCACACACTCCCATGCCTACACACAACACCCGGGTATCAAGATAGGCGAACCAAAGTAAGCAAAATTCATCTTCTACTGCACTTGCCTGCGTTTGAATGACCTGTGAAATTGCATTCTGTCCTGTGCTTGCAATCGTAAAAGTCACCTCTGACAGCCACCACTTTGTCAGCCTGCTGGTAATGTGGGATTTGTGTAGTGCTTTCATGACTTTTCATCTGGCAGTTCATTGGGCAAAGGTGATATTTCTCAGAATGCTCTAGCTGGTCTTTAAGCACTGCATGCTACAAGAGAATGATTGCAAAATGTAATTACACAAATTATTTGGACAGGTGGCCAGAGTGTTGCTCATTCTGATGTTTTAATCTGCTTAGCACATGTGCATTTTTACTGTGAATTAAAATAATGTGATTCCAGAAAGAGCTGCTAAGACTCATCAGTGCTTATGTGGTGGTTTTCATAACATGGTTGAAAAGTTGAGAAAAAGCAATTTTTTTCTGTTCATAAGCTTTCTTCCCGTAGGTAATCTCTTTTTGGCTTAAAGCAGAAGTGGCTTTATTCTGTAGCTAGGAAAGCTGGCCGTAAGGGTGGCAGTTTGCTGAAGGTGACACAGGGCACAGATAGGATTCAGCTTCAGGCTCTTTCGTTAAAGCTGGCGGGCTCTGCTGAAGGCAGCAGGTGCTGCTCTGTGTGCAAACTCCTCCAGCCCTCGGGTCTGAGCCTCTCTGAGCATCCCTTCTCCTCCATCTGCCTCTTCCTCACTGCTACAAGTGCGCTGTTCAGAGCTGTCAGGGATTGAGCTCCGTGTTTCTTTGGGGCGTGCACAGAGCACCAGCATGGTAACAACTTGCAGGCTCAAGAATGCAGAAGGTGCCATGTGATGTGATGATGCCAGGGGTCCTAAGAGTTCAGTTTCTCACTGTGTCTTCTAACAGACTAACGAGATTTTTTCTTTGTTTGCACCTCCATCAAAGCAAAATGTCAACAAACTTCCCATATCTGATACCAAATGAAGGCATTTCTGCCTAGTGGGAAGTGATACATCGTTTTAATTCAGGATGGTATCATCAGTCAGAGGCTGTGAAATGCTATCATTTAAAATAATTTTCAGGTTCCCATAGTTCTCCTCAGAGAAATAGAAAAGATTAAGATCACCGTTCGTGTAAGATGCTACACATACGAAAAGTGAACTGTGCTTAGATCTGCCAAATTGTTTCTGATCAGGTTCATGAATTAAGCATTTTGCATTAGTTTTCTTTCCATACAGATGCACTTAAAATTGTATTCCTTTATGAACTTACTTCTATTATTAAAAAATGGAATGAAATATTATT
This sequence comes from Certhia americana, assembly GCA_018697195.1. Classification (NCBI taxonomy): domain Eukaryota; kingdom Metazoa; phylum Chordata; class Aves; order Passeriformes; family Certhiidae; genus Certhia; species Certhia americana. The sequence goes on along the minus strand of JAGMWU010000095.1, from coordinate 87,558 downwards.
ATGTACTACTGTAGTAGTCACAGAATGTGACTTACTTACTGTGTAGTAAGTCACAGAATCCATAGCTGAGCACTCCTCTTAAGAAGTCCTGTTTCCTTTAAATTTGCCAGTTTTAATCCCGATGCTGCTTTAAATGCATGCAGAGTGACTGGTAGGATTTTTCCAGCCCTTCCAGCAGTGTTCAGAGTTCTTGGCTTGCCTAGTTCTGAGCAGAGCTGACAGGTCGTATTGGAGGCAATATATTGGGTTATCTGTGCTGCATCATGGAGCGCCCAGGTTGTGTGACTGGCACCCAGTGCGAGCCTGCCAGCCTCAGTCCTGACCCCAGGTGTGTGACACAGCCCAAGGACACTGGCCATGGTTTCAGCAGTGCCAGGACCCTTGGCCCCATGGCTTCTGAGGGACTCTCTAGTAGGTCACACTCCTCTGTTAAACAGGAATTGGGCTCCTGGGGAATCTGGCTGGCTGCCTCTGGCATTTACTTGGAACTCTGTGATTTACGATTACATTACAAACAGTTGCTGCAGAACAGATGCACTAAACTATTTGGTGTATGAAAAATGACTTTTATATGCAGCAATTCTCAGTGGGATCAAATAAGATTATTTTAATATCGTGAAATGGATGGCTGTTTTATCTTTTTACTCTGGGAGGCTCTCTCCTGTAACATACTCTAAGAAAACCACAGAGGTGATCTTTTCTTTTTCTTCAGTAAACAGTGTCTAGGAATGGCACTAAAATATTTTTTGTGGCTGATCTCTTTTTGAATACTGGAGAAATTCTTATTTAACAAGCCAAATTATGTGTATTTACAGTACTGTTGGTAAAAAGTGTATTATCCCACAAGTTCCTTTATTTAGAAAAAAAAAAAAATTGGGAAAGAGGAATACTATTATCCTCTGGTGCAGAAGCTTTTCAAATGCTAAATGTATTTTATGTGACTGAAAGTATTTTCCTGTGAGATAACACCTGTATTTATTCCAAGATAACACCTGACTTTGTTAAACAGATTCTTGGGAAGTGAAAAGGCCATGTGCCTGCTTTGGTGTGTACTGTGGGGCAAGAGCAGTGCTGAGTAACCAGCCTGGCAGTGGGATGGGACAGGACGGGATGGGATGAACTGCCTGACTTACTCCAGCATCCCTGTAAATGATATCCTGTGGAAGCACAACTGCCTTTAAGCTTTGAACACTGACTACTTCAATGAAACTTAAAAAACCCTAAAACCAGCATGCATGGTTGCATGTATGTTGTTAAAGGATTGAAAATCATGGTTTTGGTGTGTCTGAAGGAAATACTCCAGGTGTGTATAGTCATAACTCATACTGTGAGGTGTGTCGGTATAAATTTAAGTGAGTACAGTCTTTGCCAAGAGACTTGCCTGAAAAATATGGATGTTTACCAGATAGTAAAGATTCTGCTTCTGTGAAGGCAAAGTACTTCAGCTGCCATAGAAAATACAGAGATTCAGCTCGTGGTGTTTTTAGAGAGTTACAGTTTTTATATGCAAGAAATTAAGAAAGACGTTGAATTTTTTTGTAGCAGATTCATTACAGATCTGCAGTGAAGGGTTCTCCACAGAAAGCAGGACTATAGTACATTGATCATCAGAGGATACTGTGTAATTCATACATTTATATTAGCATATGTGAGAAACTGGGACCCCTTTATATGACAAAAACAAAGTCTTTCCCAGTTAATGTGAAGGAGTGTATTATTTGTCATTTGGACTTACAGGACAGCTTGGACATGGAAGCAATGCCCATGTTCCCTAGATCCCTAGAGTGATCCCTAAAGCTCTGGAACATTGCACTATCAGTGAGAATTACTTAGAGGGATATAGAAAGGACTGGGAACATTTACATGGCTAATGAGAAGGTTCAGCACTTTAGCAGGCAGGGGAGTTTGAGGGATTTTTTTTTTAGTGGAAATTACTCTTAAAGATGGGAAGCACCTGTTGCTGTAGTGAGCACCTGTGGTTGGGTTTTTTTTATTTTAGCTAAACTTTCTCTGCATCACTACAGATTAGATGTCTTAGATTTCTCTGTGATCTGATGAGCTGTGGTTAGAAAACTGCTGTAAGAACGGAGGCTGAGGGACCAAAGTTTAAAAGTCACACAAGACTTTTAAATGCTCCAAGAGAGGAAGTGTTTGGTGGTATCTCTGCATTTCTATGACAGATTCATCAAGGCTTGAAATGGCAGATCAGAGAAATCCCATCCTGCGCTGTTGGAGCTTCAGGGCATGACAGTCTAAGTTTGGCATTCAGGTCCATCAAAGCCATGAACATTGCCAAAAATGTATTTATCTTGAAGTATGTTACCTACTACAATTGAATGAATCACTCCCTTAAAAATATACTGCATTTGTAACCTGGAGCAGGGATATTATCCTTTAGCTACAATGTGAGTTCAGAAACTGAAGGTGTTGAACTGTCAGAGTATCCTGAGCAGATGTTGTTGTGTGTGTAACTGGCACATGCTGTTGTTTTCTGGCTTCTTGTTTGCACTTTTTAAATTATTTTTTTCTATTTTTCTGTTTGTTCTACTGCTCCCATATTGTGAAACTGAAGGATGTTTTGAATTAGTTGAACTTTTTTCAGGCAGTGTGAAATGATTGCTTAAACATGTCAGATCTTTTCTGTGATGAGAAAAAAAGTTAATGTTACAATTCTTGCAAATAGATCATCAACGACTGACATTGTTTATTGTACTTCTGTTTTTAGAATAATATATAAATGCTCTATGTGTGACACTGTGTTTACTCTACAACCTTTGCTCTATCGCCACTTTGATCAGCACATTGAAAACCAGAAGGTGTCTGTTTTCAAGTGTCCAGACTGTTCTCTTCTATATGCACAGAAACAGCTTATGATGGATCATATCAAGGTGTGTAGGCATCTTCTCTTGTTTCCTTCATGATACTATTTGTCATGCGATATATGCTTTGAGAACATACTGTGAAAAGGCACAGAATAACAAGAAGACTGCTGAGAGAGATATTAATAATTCTGAGGGGGTAATATTGTTCTCAAATGTTAAAATGTTTCTGGTCTTCAGCATATCTGTGATGACTCAGTCTGTTTTTCTGTAAGACAGTTAATTTTGGTATAGTAGGAATGTCTCAGAAAGTCTGCTCCTAACAAACATTGAGTTTTATTTACAGTATTCTAAGTATTATTCCAGTTGTTAGGAGCTGAGAATGCTGAGTGCATCACAAAATCAAACCTTCGATGTTCAGAATTCACCTGGAAGCAGTACGTTGCTAGATGTAGAGGTTACCTATGTGCATTCACATACAAACTTGAATGCGTGTGCTTTGGAAAAAACTGCCGAGGGGATTTCCTCATAAACACCATTAACTGCTAACAATTCACTGTGATCCTTTTAAGTCCTGTTTTAAGAATCAGCAGGCAATCAGTTGTTAGCTGTGTGTTTGACACAGACTGTTACCTCATGTCATGCAGACCAAAGGTGAGGATTTTATGCCTTATTAACCCCTGGTGCCTGAACACAACCCTACAGTTCAGGGTGGCACTGTGGAGCTCGCTGCACTGCTCTGGCAGTGGCACAATTTCTGAGTGCTGTTTCTCTACAGCAGAGTGGAAAACCACACACCTTTTTTGGCTGCTGTAACCATCATTTTGTGTTTTAGTCCCAACTATTGCACTTGTAACACAGAATTCTCCAAAGTTGTGTTGAAATTAAGATCCCAAGTCTTGAAAAAAACAGGTGGTCTTAAAGCCAGTCTTCAACTTGAGGAGAAGATGAAGAAAGGGCTGAGCCAAGATGTTCAGAAATACAAGGACTGGATGTTTTCTGTTTCTGAACTAGTAGCGCTAGTTCTTGCATGTTTACTACAAGGTATCTTAGATGCTCCTCTCTGATTTCTGTTTCCTTTGATCTACTCACATGGTTGGGGTTTTTCTTAACTAAATAGGCAAATTCTGTGTATTGCAGTGTACGTCTTGTTTCTGTAATAAGTTTTTCCTGACTCAGATATTACTGGAAAAGTATTGTTTTATCTGTACATAAGTACTTTGGTAAGACCTGAAGACAACATTTTCAGGAGCTTAATCTGACTGCAGTTAGGGCCAAAGCTGTCTGTGCAGAAATCAGGGTGCTCAGCATCTCACATCTTAAAGATATGCTCAGTTACCTGGGCACTACTTAACTTCTTTAGTTTTAGTTTAGGTTTTAGTGTACCATGCCAGTACTTGAACTTTCAACCAGTGGGGTTTTAGCATGATTCACTATAAATGACTCAGACATTTTTGAGACTAAAATTAGAGGATTAGAGAATAGATGGTGCAGTAGCAGTATTGCTGGTTTTGCATTTAGGATGTGTGTCTAGCAGCAGGGACTGGAGCAAAGCAGTGTAAATTGGAATTCAGTTAAGGGAGACTGAAAAAAAGAACATTAACAGGTTATGGATAAAGGCACAAAAGGACTCAGGGAGAGTACAGGTGCCAGACAGAGGCAGAGCTCAGCTGCACAGAAAGTAATGGTTTGGTATGGCTAGACATAAACCATCAAGGCAAAGACAGACCTGCGTGAAAGTAGGACAGAAAGGGACAGAAGGAAGGTCAGGAGATTATTTAAAGCTACAGAAAATAACTCAGAATAATTCCTGCAGATGTCACTATTTCTTGATGGCAAAATGTACGTCTTATTTTCCTGCAATAACTTACTACATGACAATTTCCAGCAGCCAGTGAGAGCAGATGCTGATGGACTGCCGTCGCCTGGCCTGGCCTGGCCTGGAGGTGTAATGCTCCCTGTTGGGCCAGCACTGGGACTCCATACTATGCTTTAATGCTCTTGGTGTAGTTTCAAATAAGAAATGAAATTTCAAGTACTGCATTTAAAAGATATTTGGCAAGTTGAGTATTAACATTTTACATGCTGATAGGTTAGGCTGGAATGGAATCTCCAGGTCAGCTTCATTTGCCTGAGAATACAGGAACCTCATTTCCTGCTCCTCTGTGCAGTGGGATACTAAAGCCAGCCTCCTCCTTTACTACACACTTGTACTTTCCTCTTAGTTATTGGTCCTGTGCACTTTGCTTTTTATTAACACTACTGGCTTTTCTGCTATTTAAAAGCTGTTAAATCAAAAAACATGTTCTGCTGATGAGGTTGATATTTGCACTAGAGCCAGTGGGTAGTTCCAAGAGCCAAAGTATTTACAAGAGAACTTGTTGCTATCACATTGATCACATTGTATCACATTGATACTCCTATATTCCCAGAATCAAGACTGGATTGATTGGGTTTTACCTGAAGGAAAATAATTCCGTTTTGGCTGGTTAACTGTATCATCCAAGAGGGTTATAGTAAGGGTCAGTAGATGAGGGGATCAGAACACTGTCCTGGTAAAGGACAAGCCTTTCAGACATGAACCCTCAATTGTGGTTCAGCAGTGGATTAGCTCTGGGCTGCAGTCATCCCTCCTGGCCCACAACCCTCCTCATTCTTGCTGTGTCCACATCCACGTGTGGAACTCAGACACACAGCTGAAGTCCCCGGTCCTTCCTGAGCAAGTCACTTTGCTGGAAGGCTCAGGTGTCACACCAGCACACTACACTGGTTTGGAAAGGGAGGAAGGAGGAGTTTCTCCCTTCTTACTGACCATTGGCTTAAAGTGCAGACATAAGTCCCTGGGGAAAGTTCCTCACTCAGGAGCTTCGGGGGCTGGAGAACAGCTGGTGGGACCCCTCTGATCTGCTGTGGGGCTCTCAGCCCCACACACTTTGGATTCTAAGGGCTGTTAGCAAGGTTGCCCTAAAGGAGCGTGCTCATAACCTTACTGGAGAGTAAGGCAGGGCTTACCCTCAGCCTCAACATAAAATGTTAATATATCCTAAATTACATAACCGTGTGATGTTTCCAGAGTTGCCTTAATCTTATTTACCCATATGCCAAATCAACATTTGGTCAGTAAAGAAGCCTTTCCTTCTTGGAAAACTCCAATCACATTGTCTGGAATGAGGGTGCTCAACTAACATGTCATGTAAGTAAAGCGAGAACTTAATATAAAGTACTTCTTGAGCACCTTTTTTCCTCCCTGTTAAACTCCAGCTTAGACTTAACTTCCAAAGTCCCTTATTTTTTTGTGAAAATACCTACATACAGTGTCTGGTTTTGTTAGGTCGTGCTAGTTCTCGCCTTTACTTAACCCTGTTTCTTTATGAATATGATCTGATGATAATAGTATGCCAAGACTAAAAGAAGTAACTGAAGGCTTTTGGTTTAGTACAGCTATGTATGTCTATGTCAATTTTTTACCTTTTTTTCTCTCTCTTTTATTGTAGTCTATGCATGGAACTTTGAAAAGTGTTGAGGGGCCACCAAACCTGGGGATAAATCTGCCTCTCAGTACTAAACCCCCAACTCAAAACTCAGCCAGTCATAACAAGGAGGACGCAAAATCTGTCAACGGAACAGAAAAGTTAGAGAAGAAATCTCCTTCTCCCATAAAGAAAGCTGAACCTAAAAAAGTTGCTAGCCCTGGCTGGACGTGTTGGGAGTGTGACAGGCTCTTCACTCAGAGAGACGTTTACATCTCCCACATGAGGAAAGAACACGGAAAGGTAAAGGAACATACCCAATTACAAAAAGGTGAATTAAACCTTAAAGGTGAAGTATTTGTTTCTAAATTCCATTTGTGTTTTTGCAAATAATTCCTTTAAGTCCCAGCATTATTATTATTATTATTCACTGTTCTTATATCTATTACATCTTTTTTGCTTTGGCTGCTTAGGTATTTTTTCAGTTTCTACATCATTCTACTGAGAAAATCAATTGTAGACTTGTTCATTCAGTACCGAAATTTTTTTCAAGATGAAAAGAGTGAGAGAGATTTCATCCAAGCCATCTAATCTGTTCCAGGTTCTTATTTCTTCTTTGTGCCTTCTCAGTTCTCTCTCTTCATGGTGGTGTGGTGAATGTGGCAGTGCTGGGGTAATGGTTGGACCCAGTCTGAAAGATCTTTTCCAACTTAAACAATTTGGTTCTATTCTGTTCTGAAGCTCAGTGCCTGTTAGCCTCAGGGAGTGGAGACTCAGTCATGTTCTACTGGTCCAGTGAGTGCCAACTGGTGTTTCATTTAACAGTTGAGCTGTTGCTCTAATCTTACACTTGAAAGTTCAGCTGAGCTAACAAGTTGAATTTTTTATTTAAAACAGCTGAATTTGAGATATCTTCCTTAAAATGGATTGAAAGTGAAATATGGGAATGTTGCATCCTCATGTCAGCAGAGAGACTGTTTGATGTTCTTCCTGCATTCAATAGCTCGTACAAATTAAAGACTGGCAGGCAGGAAGGCAATGGTGAGCCTGCTTAGCTGTGGCAGGCTCCAGCCCCTTCCTGACATGAGGCAACCACCTGCCAAGCCAGTCTTCACCTTTGCTGTGTGCTGGTGGTAATGCTCTGACTCTTTCCTCAGCTGGGAAGCAGGGAGCTAAGCTGATGGACTGTCACGCACTGCAGCAAAAGAGCAGGACTGGGTGGGATAACAGGCTGATTTTGTCTAACTGGAGGAGAACCATCCTGAGTGAAAATCCATAGTTTTCAGGATTCTAATGTGCTGTAATAAATGAGTGCACATTTCCAGAGGTTTCCATTGTAGTTATTATTCTAAAGCTCTTCTGCAAATTATTTTATTCTGTTTATAAACATTTTATGGAAAAGCTGAAATTGCTGGACTGTTGAATGTCATCTTCAATTTTCTTAGGACAACTTCAAGCAAATAGTACCCCAGCATCATTGCCTCCAGTAACTCCCACCCCATTCCTTCAGCTGCCCAAATATTAACTCAGCAGAGCTTTTACTGGCAATCAGAAATGCGTTTAAGACTGAATGCATTGTACATTTATGCAATTCTTAAAACAAAGCAGCACAAGCTCCCAATGAAACTGTCACTTCAGAGTGAACTAGAGAGCGATATTCAGTCTGATTCCATCCACAGCAGAGTAGCCAAAGGCATGTAAAAGAAGGTTAGTAACATATCAATAATTTCTAAATATTAGCTTTAAATCTGTGTCTTTCTCTCTCTGATGTTTATGTGCAATGTTACGTCAAGAATAGCCCTTATTATGAAATATTAGATAATTGTTGCACTCAAATCCTGGCCTGAAGGCCTCTTTCATTGCTTCCATTCAGGTGCTGGTTTTTATCCCCATTCAAGCAGTTCCTTGAATAACTCAAGAGGCACATAGATACTAAAATGAACAGAAATGTCTTTCAGAAAGGGGGGATACAGACCAGGTGCTACATTCCTTCCCAACCTGTCAAAAGTTTTAGTAATTGTTAGCTGTCAAAAATACTACGTTGAAAAACTAAACTTTTACTATAGAGAGAATAGAAATGAGCATAAGATAACCAAGTATGTGATATGGATCTAATAAAAAGAGGAACTAACTTACAGTTTGATTTTCTTAAGAATTATAGATGTGGAATCAATGCTCTAAAATGATCCTTTCAGAATGATTGTTTAAAACTGTAATGAAGCAATTCATGTGCTATTCACGCAATCCACTGTCATGCAAGCTATATGAAAATATTAGGTTCAAACTTCTAATTTCTGCTTTTGTAGGACCAGAGTGAAAGCTGTAACCCCTAGCTGATCCCAGGCTGGATTATGCAGAGATACTCATAGGAGAGGTATTGCCATGTATATCCTCTTTGGACAGATCCTTAAGGTTCCAGCCCTTATTGGGAACTGTCTGCACAGACAGACAGATTCACATTTTCTGATCCTCTCCTCAGGATCCTAGATGAAGGGAGCCAGCTATAGGGTAGGAAATTTTGTAGCCACCTTGGTGTTAGTGATCTGCCTGATCTTAAAAGTGCTGCCAAAAAAAAAAAAGAAAAAAAAAAGTTACCAGCCCAGACAAGGGAGGGTTCTAACAAGCCTGTACAACTCCTGTTTGAAACTGGATTATGTGTGTCTGCCTTCCACCAGGCAGGGTTATGCTGAGCTCCTCAGATTTGTGTGCAGGTGTGTTTCTGTGAAAGGGCAGATGTTTTCTGCATAGGAATTACCAACTCCAACTTGTTCATTGATCATCCTCTTTCTGTCAAGACAAGATGCTGTACAACAGATCATGCTGCGCTGAATTACAGAACTAATTTTTTCAGTTCTTTTTGGTTTGGCTGCCATTGCAGACACTAATACATCCAAAATCCTGTTTGGGTCTCTATCTCAAGTCTCCCCAAGGAATTTAGAAGAAGTGTGGGGTCACAGCTGGCTACAGTCACACCCCACACAGTGCCCCCAGGTCCTGCTGAGCATCATCATCCTCCTGCTTCTGTGACCACGGGCTTGATGTCTCTGCTCACTGCCACTCAGCTATGATGTGTGACTACTCCAGCCCTTCCCAGTTTCTTCCTTTACTTGTTCCTTCCACTTGTCCAGCTGCAACTTCAGCCCCACAGAATTCCCCAAACACGTGGCCATCAAGTGGGCATCAGATCATATCGCTCATTCTGTCAAAACTTTCCTGAATCCTGTTGTGTGTCAGTGTTTGTGAGGTTTGAGTTTGGTCCTTCTGTGCTCTTCACCACTCCCTGTATGTGGCTGAGGAGCTTCTAGTCAGCAGCTGAGGCCATGGTTTGGTGACGGGAAAGGAAAACAACCCCCTCACCCTGCTGCCTTTATTGATCCAGAAATAGTCCTGTAATCCTCTCTGTTTCTTTGGTGGAAGAAATTCTCTTCACCCACCGTCTGTGACACCAGTTTACAGTTGGGGACAGGTGTGTGCATGTGCAGTTCATGGGGGCCACACTGCTTTGAAAGAAGTGCAGCTGTGACTTGTACAGTGTTGTGGAAGGGGGGGGTGTACATGAAGTACAGTACCAAAAACAGGTAAGTGATGTTTCTTTCCCATTTGTCAAAAGGTTCAACACATACACCACTTTTACTGAGCTTTTTTAATGAAAATCTTTCTCTTCTTTTTTTTTAAAGCAAATGAAGAAACATCCTTGTCGTCAATGTGACAAATCTTTCAGTTCTTCCCATAGTTTATGTCGGCACAATCGTATCAAGCACAAAGGCATTAGGAAGGTTTATACGTGCTCGTAAGTTCTTTTTTTATTTATTTAGAAATGGAATACAAAACCCATTGTTAGTTAAATTTCTTTCCTTAACTGCGTAAGAGCCAGTGTCTCATTCATTCAGATGCTCAGGACAGGCCAAATCAGTTACCTGTCCTGCCTACAGAAACGTGTCAGGCTCCTGAGAGTGCACTGTGTAAAGTCTACAATCTGAAACTTGGCTGAGCTGAGCATTTGCAGTTCCACTCTGGGGAATCTGTTTTTCAGGAGTCTCTCAAATACACAGCCCTCTCTCCCAGTCTACAAAAGGCACTTGTTAAGCATGACACTTGAATGTTTATTTTCGTTCGTGCGTGTGTGTGTGCGTGTGTGTGCAGGCACTGCCCAGATTCAAGACGTACTTTCACCAAGAGGCTGATGTTGGAAAAACATATTCAGTTGATGCACGGCATTAAAGACCCTGATGTGAAAGAAATGGCTGAATCTACCAATATGGAAGAAAGGGAAGTAAAAGAAGACACAAAGGTAATCACTTACAAGACTCATTCAATCACTGAGAATGATTTTTTTTCTTTTTTTGGTGGGTATATATTCAGGATCTTTAAATAAATAAAAAGTCTCATCTTCTGTAAAGTAGAGCCCCAAAAGGATTGTTGTTTATCAGAGTTGTTCTAGAATCTGCTAAGGGAAAGTTCTGACATTTGTAAGTCACAAATAGTTATGAAAAGAACTGCCTATTTATCCTTACATGATGCACTATTTCTGTCTTTTTGTTAGGTTCCTAGTCCAAAGCGTAAATTAGAAGAACCTATAATGGAGTTCAGACCTCCACGAGGTGCAATCACTCAGCCATTAAAAAAGCTGAAGATAAATGTTTTTAAAGTTCACAAGTGTGCAGTTTGTGGCTTTACAACAGAAAATCTTCTCCAGTTTCATGAACATATTCCTCAGCATAAATCTGATGGCTCTTCATACCAGTGCAGGGAATGTGGACTCTGCTACACATCTCATGTGTCCCTTTCCAGACACCTCTTCATTGTACATAAGCTGAAGGAGCCTCAGCCAGTATCAAAACAGAATGGGTCCGGAGAGGATAATCAGCAAGAAAACAAACCCAATCATGAGGATGACTCATCTGACAGTGCGGCATCGGACAGAAGATGCAAAGTGTGTGCAAAGACTTTTGAAACTGAAGCGGCCTTAAACACTCACATGAGAACACATGGCATGGCCTTCATCAAGTCCAAAAGAATGAGTTCAGCTGACAAGTGATCAGATTGTTTGGGATGCAGAAATCTCACTCCACATTGGAATACTAATGACATTTTTGCTACAGAAGGTTCAAGGCATAATAGTGTTAACAGTACTGTTCAGGCTGTTGCAATATATTCTGCATAAAAGTGTCCCCTTCACCTCATTGTCTATACCCTCAGAACCGTTGAAGCAGTATTTGAGTTGAAAAGAGTTTGTATATATTTAAACTAATAATTTTTATACTCTTTTGTTATGTGTTTGTATCAGTATCTAGTGGAAAAATCGGGTTTTTTTCCTGTTTTGTTTCTGTTCTTTTGTAGTAAGTTTCTTTAAAACAGAGTTCTGAATGCTGGGGCAGTTCCTTAGGATCTCTTAAACTGTTGGGGTTTTGAATGCTTCTGAGAGAAAATTTAGCTAATGATAGTGGATATGGAGGAGGTGCTAGGAGGGGAGAGGAGAGAGGAAGCAAGCTAAGGGGAGATTTTAAGTACTATAGAACTTGGGCTTCCAAATGTCTAAGGAAGCTTTTAAACTTTTTCTTACAAAATATATTACAAAAGAAAATAAAAGTACCACTGCATATGTAAAATGGAGTGCTGTTTTTTAGGTGGCAACACCAGAACAGGTGCAGACCCCCTGGAGTGGTAGAGTACTTTTGAAGAGTATTAATTCACAACTCTTGAGTATCATGAAGTCATTTTTCTAGATCATCAGGTGCTTGTGATCAAAGCTCAGATTGTTACAAATGGCCTGGGCTGCTATGGATTTAAGAAATAAGATGTAATTAGAGGAATAGGTTTATAATGATGATGTTTTTTGTCATGTAATTTATTAAACATTTCCAAGTGAGTACACAGCATTATGTATTTTCTTTGCTGGTTATTAAAAGGAAATAGCTGACCCTTGCTACAGGGGTTGGGATTTACCAGCTCCACATGATCATGCCAAACGTTCTGGTGCTCAGTGTCACACGCAGCCACAACAGGGAAGAAGCCAGCCCCAGCCAGGAGTGGGGCTTGCAGCTTTAGCACAGGCCCTGCAGAGCTTGGCCAGACATCGCAAACTCCTGTCCAGCACCACTAGTTTTGCTTGCACAAGTACAAAAAGGTACCATACTGTCCCTTTCAGATAGAGTTCTCTGTGAGAGTATATTTTTAGTTTGTTTTTGCATTTTATACCTTGTATGTAACCCTACAAAAATTTTTTGTACTTTTTTTTAAAACCAATTGTGTATATATAGATAGCTGCATGATAAACAGTAGTAATTGTTGGGTTCCTTATAAGTCTTGCTGCTGTCAGGTGTTACTATACACTATGTCCATTACAACTGTATTAAACACATTTCATATGTAAATAAATGTGGAGCATTTTGCCCCAAAATATTTGTGAGATTCTGTTATTTATCATTAAATTTTAATAGTTTTAAAATTTGAAGTGTTTAAAAATTTATGGATCCTCTCAGCCACCTCTGTAAAACTTAATCGTTCTGGCAGTTGTGTATCAGGTACATTAGTTCTGCTCTCTCCATCTTCATTCCTAATTTGGCTCCTGGGTAGATGCTTGCTAGCCCATTTATATTATTATAATCAAATCAAATATAATCAAATGCTTGTGAGGTTCTTCATCCTACAGCGTGCAGCAGGCACAGCACCTCAGTGTGTGCTGGCCACTGCCACCACTGCCCTTCCCATTTAGTGGATACCTCTGAACACTTGTTTGTTGATGTGCATTGTCAACTGTACAACAAATGAGTTATCACTATGCAGAATGGTGTTTTGTATACAGTGAACAGATAATAAAAGTTCAATTTTCACAGCCATTACTCATAACTTTTCTTTATTTCCACTTTTCACTGTCTTACACCTGCAAGTAACCTGATGATGCAAATGGCATCAAGATGCCAGGGTGTAATGTCCCCAGAGGAGCTCCTGCACAGCCAGGGAGTGGAGCCCAGCTGCTTGGCAGTGGGCTGTCTTCAGAACTAACTGGCTGATCAGTTTAACTCTCCTGCCAGTAATCTCTTGAAAGGTTTAAGGGATAAAGGGTCCTGAACTTCCCCATAAGCTACAGCCACATTTCTGTGTCAGAGCTGACATACCTCCTTAACAGGAGGACAATGTCCTGAAAAGCAGGAGGTGAACAGGTTTTAAAGCAACATGAGATACAGTGAAAAGGCACAAATATCAGTAGGTGTGCCTAAAGGAATTATTTTCTCTTGAAAACTATAGAAAAAAATGTTTAAACTTAATTTTTGTCCAAGATCTGACATTTGCTTGTTTGCTTTTAATTAACACTGTGACACTAACAGTCACTGATGACATAAATACTCCTCTTTTTTACCCCTTTCCTTTGAGGATTGAGTAGTGGATTAAACATCATAAAACCTCTCTGAGAGTTAAGAAGGGGATCATGTAGACTCCACCATTTTGCAGCCACTCTTGTGGTTGAAAACAAAGGTGCAATCTCAAATGGGAACAGAAACTAAGGCTATGTATCTCCTCCTGATGTGTGCCTTCCCCTTCCATCCCTTCTGCTCTTCAGGGAGGCAAGGGAGCGCATTGAGATCTCTGCCCAAATACCCAGCTGCACACAAACTGCCCAACCAGGACTGCACCAAGACTCAGGTCCACCTGCCAGCACAGCCTCAATAAACCTGTTTTATTACCTGCTAATATTGGCAAACACCTCAGGGCATGTGGGCAGTCCCTAGCTGCCAGTCACTGGCTTGGGCTGTGGGGTCTTTGAGAAATAGCACCAAAATAATGAGGCTGTACTAAGTGGTGGTGGGGGACACCCCACAAAGCAGGGGGTGGGAAACCCCACAAACCATGGGGACATGCACTCACAGTGGGGAAGTGACAGAAAATGACAGCGGGGGAATTTACAATAGCCCAGTTGAGGCAGAATGGAGCTGGCCCTCCTCACTGTGCCCCAGGCTGTACTAAGGCACGTTCCAAAATGTGCAATCTGACACAATAAAGATGCCCTTGAGAAAGGCTGTGAGACTGGACAGAAGGAACAATAAGGGGAAGTGTGACACTGTGCATGACACCTTTAATGACTACTATGTGCATCTGCCTCCCTTGTTCCTGGGATGCCCAACCACGACACAGGTGTGCTGTGCCCATTCTGCATGATGCCCCCAGATACCTCCCTCGGGACCTGTTAAGCCTTGGCCTGCTTGCCCATAGGTACAGCCAGAGCTAAATCTGGCTGGCCACAATCCCTGTACTTCTCTGCACTTGTCTGGTGTTTGTATTTCTGGAGGGCATTTACAGATGCACAACTTGACCTGACAAAGGCCCAAATGTTCTCAGTTCTTAACCTTTGTCTACCTGTGGGGAATTCAGTTTGGCAAGCCTATTTACTTTTTACAAGCATTTTTATAAAACTCTGACCTTTTCATTCTGTTAATATTACCTTTCTCAGTACACTTAGCATACACACACAGCTGCCAGGCCAATAATGGCACACTGAAAAACCTATTTTAGTTTAAAACCTTTCTCAAATATTAGGGCAGTTCAGTAGTCAACTCTTTGTATTTGAATTTCAGATTATTACTCAAAGGTTATCTGCCCAGACTCCGTGAAGGGTAACTAGGAACAGTGGGGAACAGACTGACAAGAAATAAGTACGGAACCGGTCAATCATGGAAGGCACAAGCAATCCTGACCTACATCCCCAGACTCTGTGTACAAAGTAGATTCTGCAGCCAGAAGTGGGTGCAGATGTAGAAGCATGAAAGAAGGACTCACTTCTTGTCTCATCCCATGGCACTTCTTTACTTTGAAAAAAAAAATAAATTGGATTTGCTCTTCAACAGTGGCTGTTCAAAACCTCGTTTTGACGTTATTTCTTTCATAGTTGGGAAAAAAGAGCTTTCCTCACTGGGGACCAAACGACCCACTTGAGGGCATCGCAGCGAGGCACTGCACTGGGGATGACCCAGATTCACCTGGAAAATTAACTGAAGGCACTATAGCTCTCCTCTCTGAGCCCCAGGATTCTATTTTAAAGGAAGAAATGTATTTGAAACAGTAATGTGACTATTAGCCAAATAAGCTGAGCATAGTTCCCTTCTCAGATATGTTCCTTATATGATTTGGCGAAAGACTTTATGCAGTTCATTTATTTTCTGTTCTCAATTTGTGCTATTTTATATTCAACGGCTCTGATGTGATGGTGGGGATATGGGTGCAGCGCATTATGAGCATTGCTCTCCCTGGGGTCAGTCCAGCACTTGGCTAACAGTGCCATAACTCTGCAGGGCAGACCAATATTGCAGGTCAAGCACAACATTATTTCCTAATTTAGTGATTCTTTCTGATTTTTTTTCCCTGTTCCATGGGAGAAAGGGAAGGAAAAGAGAACATTATTTGCTAAATTCAAGTGAATGTTCAGATAGCTGGATCCCTCCCTCCCCTTACCCTTCTTCCCGAGAAAAAGAAATTTTCACAAATAAACTATTCCCTGAAACAAATCAACTCAGCTGAAATCCGATTAGCTCTGCAGACACCAGGTCGCAGAGCAGACTCAAAATGTTGACTCATCCACTTAGAAAGTGACACTGGGGTTGCATGCTTTGCCTGTGAATGGGCCCTTGCCAGCTCCCAAGGCACATGACAAGACTCAGGAGAGGAGCGACACA
Source organism: Certhia americana (assembly GCA_018697195.1). Taxonomy (NCBI): domain Eukaryota; kingdom Metazoa; phylum Chordata; class Aves; order Passeriformes; family Certhiidae; genus Certhia; species Certhia americana. Next base: position 71,601 of record JAGMWU010000095.1, on the reverse strand, counting down.
AGACAAAAGGCACACATGCTCCCAGGCAGTGGCCTCCAAAGCAGGGGTGTGCATACACAGGCCTGCCGGGAGCAAATAGTCTTTCTACTGTGATAAAGCTGCAATGAAATACAAGTATTAAAAGTATCCAGAAGAGGGGTGGGTTCTGTGCCCATGACCAATCCCCTGGAAAACAAGGAGTTGTCATTCAATATTATATATACAGGTAGCACTAATGCCTGGCTGTGTGCAAAAAGGTCTGGCAAATCTGCCAGAATGTCAAGAGCTACATTTTCTGTGTACTAAAACACTAGTATAATTTTCTAGCTGCAGAGCTCCAAAAGATCTACTGTACAAATATTGAAGTCAAACATCCAGTGCAGGGGAAGATTCCAAAATACATGTAACCTTTAATAATCGAAATCACGCAGATGGTAAAATAACAAAGCCACCAACAGAGGTGTGGGTGATTCCCAGCATCTCTGGAAAAGGAAGAAAAGCAGCTTTCTAATATGTTTCTCTTGCCTCACACAAACAATGAAGGAGTCCATGTGTTTTCTGAGCTATCACACCACTATAACACCAAGCACAATCAAACCAACAGGCAAAGGGATGGCAGTCTTAGAATTAAGTATGGGTTCATGCCTCGGGCAAAAGGAAAGTCCCATCTATGTGAACAAAAATATAAAGCAGCTTCAATCCTCCCAGGTCTCAACACAAAGCTGCCTTCTGCTTTTCTAAATTCTCCATACACCAGCTCTGCTTCTTCCCTCTGTTCATTACAGAATTAGATTTTACCACCTCGATTTCCACTTTTAATTCTCGCCATCAGGAATGACTGCAAAGAGTTGTTCTAACACTGAGCAGGCTTTGTCATTTACATTCTCTCAGCTGCTGCCATCTCCCTGCTGAGTGGCTTGTCTTTTGCCTCCAAAAATTATATTCCTGCTTCACAATAGGCAAGAATAATTTTCTGCCTCTTTGGTGAATTAAAACACGACCCAAAAATAACACTCAGAGATCATTCTTCTATGACAGCCTTTGTTCGGTGAGCGGCAGCATTGCAACTCTAGTCTAGGATGAAAATTCATCCATTTATGTTCAGCCATTCCTTGTGTGACCAGATAATAGAAAAGTGTCAAATATTTACTGTTAAACACAAATATATAATTAAACACAAAGTAAGGATTAAATCTATTCTACTTTAGGAGGAATTTGGGTGTGATACACAGTGTTTTGGAACAAAAGCTGGTTTCTTGTGGGTTTTTTCATATCGATGCAGATACAATACCCAGCATTAATATAATTAATAGCTAAAGTGGAATGTACAGCTATAACTACACAAAATGACAGAGAATTCCTTCCAATAGCAAAACAAATTTAACAAAGATATTTTTGTCATATTGTTTCTAACTGCCTATGAGTTAGTGGTCTGAACCCCAGTGAAATTTACTGGTATGTTCAGTGAGGCTTTTAGAGACTGAGGTTTGTTCGTTTCCCTTATGTTGATCATACAGCCTGATAATTTTGTCCCAATCACCATTTTTAATCTCTGTCTTCACAGGGGTTTTTATAAAAATAAAGGCAAGCAGATTTGTACACAAAGGCAAAAAACTCTACTGAAAAAAAAAAAAAATCTGTCCACACAAAACGGTATGAAAAACTCACTCTGAGGAATTGCAGAAAACTTTTTGCTGGGCAAGCCAATACAACATTTCAGTGGGCAGATCCCACTTATACAGGATACATAACTTTGTTACACACCTTTTTAATTAAACTCCTAATTGCACAAAGAAAATTCAGAATCTCTTCACCACCTTTGAGTCTGCTCTTGTGTATTTTCCTTCTATCTTAGTTATTACTTCTGACTACTGCATCCGCTCAAAGGGGATAGTAGCAGATGCTCTTCTCTGAGTATTTAAAGGATAGCAGAGAACTAACCTGAAATCACGTAAACTCAGAGGAAATCCTGTGTAGAAAGCGAAATACTGGTGTCACTGGAAGAATAATCAGGTGAGAAGGTGAAGGATCTTATCTAGATCATGCCTAGCTGGTCTCCTTGGAGCTTTCTTTCCAATTTGCCATTTCTGTTCATTTCTGAGAGCATGACACTTTTGCCTGTGATCTAAGGCCAGCTCTGCCTCTCTTAGTCAGTCCTAGTCTGTCTTGTCCAACTGTTTAACCAACATTGAAGTCTTGGTGAATTTCTGGCAAATTACAAAAATACTGCTCTGGTCAGCCGATTTGTTTCAGTTTATCTTAGGACCATTTCCATGCATTCTCTGTTCTCCCATTCTCAGTCTTCAGGGTCTAATTTTAAACTTGGTGAATGCCTGACTAGGTTTGGTCCATTTAATTCCCAAGAAATCAGGCTCTGGGCTGTGACCTGTACCTGTGTGGCTGCTTGCTTCTTCAGACTCATGCAACCATTCAGTGACAGAAAAGTGGAAATGGGTGCGACGCCTCCCTGTGCTGCTGGGGGTCTGACCCACTGCCAGGCACACCCTGAGCAGCCCCGGCCCATCCCTGCCGGCCGCGGAGGGCACCGAGGGTCTGGATCCCACGCACCGGAGTTTTCTGGGACCTTCTTTGCTCTTCTCTGATCGACGCCACGGCCTCGAGCAAACACTGAGCCAACACTGAGGGTGAGGTTACCGCTATCTGCTTCGCATGCAATGATTTCCGCTGCACAGCCGGTGATGAAGTGTACACTGGCGACGCCCCTGATCGCTTCGCACCCCTCGGCCCTCAGTGGCCCTCAATTTGCCCCGTCACGGCCCCTCACGACGGCCCCTCACGGCCCCCTCACGTTCCCCTCACGGCCCCACCCTCACGGCCCCTCACGGCCCCTCACGGCCCCTCACGGCCCCTCACGCCGTTCCCGCGCTCAGCATTGCGCCCCCTGCCGGCCACCCCCGCCTTCCCCTCACAGCACACACAGCGCCCCCTGCCGGCCCCCCTCCCTCCCCTTCCCGCCAATGAGCTGTGCACACGCAGCGGCGGCCCCGGGATGCCCGCGGCAGACGCCTGACCAAAACCTGTCCCCTCTCCAGAGCCCGGTGCAGCTGCCCGATGCTTCTCGGCGGGGCGCGGCTCTTCCCGCCGAGCTGAAGGGTCTGAGCGTACACCGACGGTCCCTCGGTTCAGCCAGCTGCTCAGGCAACTCCAAGGGTAAAGAAGCAAGAGGCCTGATCATCAGGACCTTTCGCCGCGGTGCATGTGGGAGTTATAGTTCATCTGGCCGCGGAGGCCCTCTGTGCTTCGGCAGGGCGGGAGAAGAAGGAGACTACAGATCCCAGAGAGCAGCGCGGGCGCCGCTGTCTTCCCTGGCCCTGCGCTGGGGACGCGGCTTGTGCTGGCCCGGGAGCGGCGGTGCCGCCATGGATCTGTTCGGGGACCTGCGGCGCATGAACAAGCGGCAGGTACCGGCACTGCGCCCGGGGCCCCCGCGGCTCTCACCCCTCACGGGGGAGCGGGGCTTTTCAAACGCCAGCAGGGAGGGACCTTCCCACCACTGTCCCCGCGTGCTGCCGAGAAAAGGAACAAAAAATGAAGGAGTGTGGTGAAAGCGCATCCGCTGCTGGAAGGGCTGGCGGAGCAGGAGAATTTGGGGACATAAAGTTAAATCAAACCCAGTGATTTTCTAGATGAAATATTTCAGTATGACAGTTGCAGAAAATGATCCTTTGTCGTCTCTTACAGTTCCTTTTTTAAAAACAAGTCAGTCTCAGAAAGTCAGCCTCTGCTGATAGTCCGGTGTTCCACATGTCCCTTTGGGATGTTTCTGAGCTCGGGAGGGCGGCAGGGCCGTGTGACCGAACCGGGGTTCATCGTTTGCCAGGTCGCTTCCCCAGCTTTATAACCCTTTATCAGAGTGTTTATCTCTGTCACTGACACGCAGGAGTGGATTAACCCAAGACTAAGGCACGGAGAGGATTCCAGCTTTATGCTGCAGTTTGGTGGATTCTGACGTGGCAATCTGTGCTATGAGGCTTGTGTTGGAATATGATTTTAGCATAAAAGCCTAGAATTTCTGTTGCACTTGTTGAAGTTCTGTGTTGTGCTTCTAAATACAATGCAGTACCTTTAAAAAACAATTTTCTTGTTTCACACAGCTATATTACCAAGTCTTAAATTTTGCTATGATTGTGTCTTCTGCCCTAATGATCTGGAAAGGGCTGATCGTGGTCACTGGCAGTGAGAGCCCCATTGTTGTGGTGCTCAGGTGAGTCAATGGAAAGGCTTTCTGCTTCAAGTCCAGGTATTGTTTTGCCTTTTGTCTCCTTTCCCTTCCCCTTGGATACGTTTGGAATTTGAAATCTCATCTATTTAAAGAAGAGATCAAACACTTACTTTCTTCTAGCTGTGTTTGGGCTCTAGCAAAACTCACAGTCAGTAGCCATGGCCCAGTTTCCACTGAGGTTTGTAGGAGCAGTAAATGTGTGAGACCTTTTAAAATTCAAGTTCCTTCACTTAAATGGGTAAACTCCTGCAGATTCCTTCCTGGGATTTGGGTTCTGTTAAAGGTCTGAGCAGTGTTACTGAATGGCTGAAGCTATAGATCTCAGTTAAAATTGTGGGTTTATCTATAAGAATTAAATGTTCTTTGATTTCATGGTGCTTCTTTCATTTATGCCAACAAACTCTCTCTTTCTTGTTGTTTGTAGTGGCAGCATGGAACCAGCTTTTCACAGAGGAGACCTGCTATTCCTAACGAATTTCCATGATGACCCGATCAGAGCTGGTGAAATAGTTGTTTTTAAAGTTGAAGGCAGAGACATTCCAATAGTTCACAGAGTTATCAAAGTACATGAAAAGTAATGCAACTTGGCCTTCTTTTGTTTGTAAAGCTCCTTTCCTTACCCATGGCTTTCAGTAACAGTTTAATTGTTGGTTTAGTGTGTGAAAAAGGCAAGTGAGGATAAGCAGTGAGAGAAAGCTCAGCTGTAGGATGTGATCCACTTCTGGCCCCAGTTCTGTGCCACACTTCTCGAGGGTCTGAGACCTTTCTCTCAGCGAAGCTGCTCAGGGTTGGAGCAGGTAAAGTTGTGCCCAGGAGGAATCCTGGCAGTAGGAATGTGCACGGGAGCAGAATCCACTTCTGTGCTGATGGCTGTGCAGTTGAGATTTTGGTTCTAAGAGCAAATTTTTGATGGAAGGTGGTGATTCAGAATCAGGGTGCAGCCTGACAGTGTGTGAGCTTTGATAACTGAAGCTTTCCAAATTTGACTCAGGATCAAAGAAGAGATTCTTCTTGTTCTTGTGTCTCTTGGCTACACTGCCAAAAACAATTCTTGATGAAAAGCAGCAGGGAGAGGGCTTGGTTTGGCCTTGATTGCAGATGCCTATATTCTGCTAAACAGTTCCTTCCAAACCACAGTTCTGCTCCTAGTTCTGCACAGTGAAAAGCTAAGCTGGAGGTGGCAAGCACTCACATATTTGCTCCATGAACTGAAGGCGTTTATTTCTTGAGTAATACCTGTTCCGTGCTTTTTGAAAATTTCCAAGAATCACTTATTTAATTTTTTATTACCTAATTTGTCTTTATGAGAACTCCTCATTTCTCAGTATCAGTACTTGAGCAAAATGCATTTGTCGACAGTAAACTTAAGAACTTTATTTGAATTTGTGTTCATTGAAGATGCAGGTAAACACACAGGGCTTTTGTTGAGGAAGTTTAGTGCCTGGATGGACAATGTCCCTTCATGTCCGCTGTGTAATTGCTTACATCAATTGACAATCTAGGAGTGTTGTAGAAAACGTTCCTTGTTAATACCTGTTGACAGATAAAGTCAATAAAGTCTGTAATGTTAGTGATTTAATTGTGCTTGTTCAATAAGCAGGGCTGAAAGCAAACATTGATATCTAATCTTGTAGCACTTTTCATCCTCATTTGCTTTGTAGATGTTAATTGAGATTTTTAAATTAAATGCTATTTAGTTTATCACCTCATTGCCTTCTAGAGGAAATGGGAACATCAAATTTCTGACTAAAGGGGATAATAATGAAGTTGATGATAGAGGCTTGTACAAAGAAGGTCAGAACTGGTTAGAGAAGAAAGATGTTGTTGGAAGAGCAAGAGGGTAAGTAAAGCAAAATGTACTTTGTAATTAAATAGAAAAATTAACTCTTAAATCGGTTCTGCTGTTGATACAAACCAGATCTGATGTATTTTTTAAATTCCTTAAATAGAATTGTAATTAAAAAGAAAACCTGGTGAAGTTGCTTCCTATAGTCCTCCCACTGATGTGGAGTGTGGGGGGAAAAAAGGACAATTAAAAAATAATCCACTTGAAAATACAAAATTAATCATCTTCTCCTTGTAATTGCTGGAAATTCCTAGGAAATTGCTTTGGCATTCCACGGGAATTTTATGCAAGGTTTGAACTTTTGGCTTCATCCTCTTCTCCGGTTGAGCTGAAATCCCTTCAGATTTTCTCAGATAACTTTGATTAAGGAAAAATACTGTATTTTGCTTCCTATTCAGATATCTGCATTAGTCCCAGGCGTAAATTATGGGGATTGCTCTGAAATATTCCAGAATGAGTAACACTAAAATACTTCTATGTAATATTTGAGGGTCAATTTTACATTCACCTGTTTTATCAATTGCAGGTTTTTGCCCTATGTAGGAATGGTAACTATAATAATGAATGACTACCCAAAATTTAAGGTATGTATACTCACATTTTGAATACTTGAATTGTTAAAATAACAAGTATAGACAATACGAACCTTGCCTCCAAGCATACATGTTAATAAATTTGTGTCTGTGGTTTGGCACCCAACATAGGATGAGCTAGGTTTCCTTTCTTACTGTTGGGTGGTATCCTTTGTTGTTCGTAATGAGTTGAAAACGTGTCATTTATTAGAATTTTGATAGTTAAATGTATTCAGTCTTGATGCCTGGTTGTGATGAATTTGATCACTCTAAAATCTTCCTGCAGTTCCGTAGGACCAGAGCTCTGTAATTGTGGAAGGTGTGATGTTTGAGAGGGCACCTTTTGAACAGCTTGTGCTTTCAGAGCTCAGTGGAGAGGAATTGTAACGAGTCTGTGTTCTGTGTTTCTTTGCAGTATGCTCTCCTGGCAGTGATGGGAGCATATGTACTGCTCAAACGGGAATCCTAAACACAAGAACAAAGGGAAATATATACAGGGGGGAAAAAAACTAATATATTTCAGATGGTTTTGTTTCTGTATTTGGTTACAAAACTGTGCAAGCTTTCGTCTTGTCTAAATAAACGACACCTAATGAGTGAAGCTGTTGGCTGCTGGCTAATTACAAAATGATGTATTTACCACCTTCTGCAGACTGCTCTCAGCTAGCCTGGCACTGGTTTGGAGGACTGTCGTGCTGGGGCAGCCAAGGGCTCTCTTGCCATGCCACAGTGGGTTTTCTTGACTGGTACTGCATCTGAACCCACTTTTGCCCTCCTGTTTGTTTTGGGAGTTATTTTTAATCTGTCAGTGCCCTTTTTTCTCCACCATACAAACTGTTTTGATCAGTGCTTGTAAGGACACAGAATCTCTGAACAGGTAGTAAGTTCTAGGAGCTTAGTCAGACTTATGCCTAAGTTGGCTGGTTGTGGTTGGCAAAAACAGCCAAGAAGGGGAGTTTCACTCTGACTTGGTACTGAGCAGTGGGGACTCAGAGCTTTTTCCCTGAATTTGAAACTTGCTCCTTCATGGGGTAAGGAAAAAAGCCCAGATGGCCTGATTTTTTAGAGGCCTGGTTTTTAGGGACTGTGTGCGTTGCAAGTGTTCAGGCTGCTGATGATTCTGCCTTTTGTGTTCTAGCTCTTAAATAAACCTAACAAAAAGGTTTTCTGGGGCTTTAATAACACTTGTAAATTACTGAGTGAATAGCACAGTAGTACACTTTAGGGATATTGCCAAGAAAGGGAAACCAGAACTCTTTATGCCAGTTTGGAGAATGTATTATTCTCTCCTATCATATAACACCTGAATAGTGTTAAACATGAAATTGATTTTTCGTTTAAAAACTTACCTGATAACTGTCTTTTATGAAATTTGGTATTTTTCTCTTATCTTCAAATGTCAGTGTTGCACCTTCAACAAAGCAGAACTTGTTTTCCTTGCTGGCTTTGTTTTTGTAGCTTTGATAAGGAACAGCATGATGCTTTTTTTCCTCTGGAGTTCTGTTTCTTCTGTAATCCCTTACCTCTGCAAAAATACTCTATTATACAATAATGACACCTTTTCTGTTGTAACAGCTCATGCTCAGCAGACAACTGCTGAATTTCTCCAAGTAATATTACTTCTTTTGTGTCCTACTAAGCGGTTTTCATGTCCAACTGTATTATAAAAATTACTTATTTTGTGTCAAATGGTATAGAAATAAAATTGAGTATAATAAATGGCATGGCAGAATAATGTTGGGATCCTTAATGCAGTCTTCCTGGAAGTGTATCATCCCAGTTAGGAAAAAATAATGTGTTTTTTGGGGACAGTGTATGTGGAGTTAGATTTTTTTTTTTTCTCTTGGTGAAATTGATGAAATCCAGATTTATGCTGTCCACCTACCTCAATGTGAGCACAGTCAGGTCTGACTTGGAGAGTACAGTTGGACATTTTGCAGCTGGCCAGTGTGACACTGGTGTCCAGTCACAGGATTGGCTCAGAGCTGGGCCAGGGGGGATTAGAGTTGATGTTAGGAAGCATTTCCACACTAAGGGGGTGTTCAGACCTGGAGCAGCCTCCCTCTGGAGAAGGTGGATGCCCCAGGCTCAGCATTCCAGCAGCACTTGGGCTATGCCCTTGAGCTGGGCAGCCTGGAAGGGTTCAGGCTGTTGAGCTGGATGGTCTCTGTAGGTCATTCAGGTCCACAGGCACGTCCATAAATCTTTTCCCATTTGAGTTCTCCAATTATTGAACCCCTCCACCGCAAAAATCCTAAACCCAAACTTGTGGCTGCCACAGCAGCCTGTCAGACATTAAGTGTGCAGTGAGCAATCACTGTGATTAAGCTTCAGCTGTCCAGGGCTTCCCAAAATGCAGCACAAACAGGATCAACTATCTTACACTGGTCCTTATTAAATAAATGTTATTATTTCATATTATTCAGCCTCTGTAAAGTTGTGGAGCTCTTTTCTCAGAAATTTCTTCAGGGAACTGTTGCTGCACTGAGTCGATGTTGATATTATTTGCAGAGCACCTGCCCTGAGTGCAGGTTGGAAATGCTGGAGATTAGTCTATTCAGCATCTTCAACATTTACAGAGTATTCCTCAGTGATCACGCCTGTTATTACGTTGGAGATAGGCTTCCACCAGTGTTTGTTCTGTACGTACATCCTGTCTGTGTCTAACATCGTATCCCTACAAAGAAAATGATGAAAGGCACACCATTCTTATATTATCCCTTTTTATAGCCATCAAATGTGCGTTGCTGATAGAACAATGATGCTTGTCTAAAATGCAAAGGAAACAGATTAAAGAGTGTTATTGTGGTAATAGCATTTTAAAACCATGGATGTTTTCCTCCCATGAAGCACAGCAACATTTTGCTTTGCCATGGGATATATGAAAAGCAGAAGAGTATTTTAAAACAGAGACCTGTTTCTTGATGCTCAAACACAAATTATTAGGCTTCTTCTTAAAGAGAAAGATTGTCTTGTTGAATTGAAACACTCACAGTTCATCGATTGTACCTAGTTCCTTTTTTGTCGCAGGGGTCCAGAATAATATTTCCCTATACTATCAAGTTATTATTTTTCTTAGAAGGGTAATAAATTAAGAACCATAATCAATCCTTATGAGCAAGTAAATAAATAATAAAGACCTAGTACATATACAACATACAGGAAAGGTTTATTTGTTTGCATGGCATTTTCAGTAAAAGAGATTTGGGACTACTGGGCAACAAAGAACTGAGTAAGAATCCATGTTTGGTTGGTTTTGGTTTTGTTTTCTGAAAATGGACAATTTCCTGAATTTTTCAATTTCCTGCCTTGATTGCACCAAACAATTAGAAGTTTCTCTGGATGGCAATATTTTATTTGATCAGCTGTCACTCAGCACAGAGCACATGTCTGTAGCTGTACTGCGGACTGCACAGTAAGACTTGAGGCATGAGAATACTATTGTGAATTAAGCAGGAATGCATAATTAATAACCAAAAGAAAAGAATGAATCGCATTAATCAGTAAAAGAAGACAAAACAAGGGAACAATTTGGCTCAATACAGCAGGATACACAATTGACTTCAAAAGGAATTGTACAAGAGTTTTCCCGGAGATTATGTTAATTCACATCCCTGTGAGCTACCAGTAGGGATCATTCAGTTCCAGTCATGTGGGGCTAGCTGGAGGAGCTGGCAGGTTCCTTACAGTCAGCTCTGCTCCCTGTGTGTCCCACCTCCTGCCATAGTTCTCTAGACAGCAAAATTATCACATAAACTGCACCCATTACACGTGGCTTCATCTGTCCCTGCTGTTCTCCGGGGTGACAAACGGCACATGAGGACTTCATATCCCATCACTGCTCACCCACCTTCAGTTCACTGAAACCACTCTTACGTATTCCCCTTCAGAGGCTTTCCAGGGATATACTGACTTCATCTTTTCCCTCCACTGCCTCTTCAGGCTGGAATTCTTTTTATCCATTTACTACAAAGTTGGCCAGTTCCAGGTGCCTCAGGGTGCTGCAAAGTTTGCAGGGTCCCTGTGCAAGAAAAGCAGAAAGCCCTGTAAATGCGCATCCACTTTACTGTCACTTGTGACAGAAAATTTAGGTGATACTGGAAATTCAAATAAGCTCTTTGCACGAGGTTTTCTGTTCCAGTGAGGGACAACGAGGCCCTTTGCCCCAAGTGCAGCCGAGCCGAAGCCGGCACGGTGTGGTCCCGCAGGGCGGGGGTGACATCGTCCCCCGCAGCTCCCGGGCCCCTTGGCGGCTGTGCCGCCCTCTGAGGAGCTCCCGGTGCCCCTGCGCTGCCGGCAGCCCGAGGTGCCCCGGGCCGTCCTCAGCACCGATCCCCGGCGAACGGAGCGGGGGAGCACGAACTGGTGGGACGCGTCCGTGTTGCGGAGGTAACGGAGAGAGAGAGCGGCCCCCCCCGCCCGGGGCCAGCGCCGCCTCGGCTCCCCCCGCAGGGGCGGGGAGCGGGCCCGTGAGGAGGCGCCAGGCGCGGGGGCTCCGCTCGCGCCGGGCCCGGCTCCGGATAAATGGGGGCGGCGGCGGCGCTCCGGAGCCTTGGCGGAGCCGCAGCCGCAGCCGGAGCGGAGCGCGGCTCGGGGCAGTACCGGCAGCACCGGCAGCAGGGCAGGATGCGGGGCGGGCGGCCCGCGGCGCTGCCGCTGCTGGCGCTGGCGCTGCTGACGGCGCAGGGCGGAGCGGCTCCCCTGCAGCCTGGCGGGACCCCCGCGCTCACCAAGATCTACCCCCGCGGCAGCCACTGGGCTGTGGGTAAGTGCGGTTTAACTCCTACAAAGACACTGGAACGCACGGTTCCTGCGTCCCGTGTCGAGGCAGGGTAAGTCTAAAACCTACAGCTTCTCCGTCCACTTCTAATCCAGCAAATCTTACCGAGCGCCTCTGTTTACCTCCAGGCAAAGTGCTTGGTTACCGCTGCCTCTTCCTCAGCCACGTTTTCTCTGACAATGTAACACAAGACAGAAGAAATTAATTGCGTGTGACACTGACAAAACCTTCAGTCCTATTAGTGCTACAATTCGACATTATCTAGCCCCTTCCCTTCCCTTCCCTTCCCTTCCCTTCCCTTCCCTTCCCTTCCCTTCCCTTCCCTTCCCTTCCCTTCCCTTCCCTTCCCTTCCCTTCCCGTCCCGTCCCGTCCCGTCCCGTCCCGTCCCGTCCCGTCCCGTCCCGTCCCGTCCCTTCGTCAGTAGCAAACTCCCGCTGATGTTTGAACAATCAAATCTTGACCCGTTTTGGTTAATTTTGTGCTACTTTTATTGTTGTTACAGGACATTTAATGGGGAAAAAAAGCACTGGAGATTTTCCTTATGGTTTTGAAGAGGGAAACAAGACACCATTTTCAGCATTACCTGACAATATCAAGCAGGCGGAAGAGTATCTGCAATGGGAAGAAATCTCAAAATATTTGCTAAGGCTGCTGGAAAGGAATGAAAATAAAAGTGGTCACTTTTTAAAGGGAGGGCTTCCCTGGTATACGAGAAACACCTTGGAGACAGATGACAATAGTTGGAAACATGTAAGTAAGATAAAACCTGTAAAGATACTCCATGTGTTCAGTTTTTGGTTTACAGTAACATATCAGCTTCCTCTAACTGGTGGATTGTCCAGAAAAGCAGCAGAAATGCATCTAATGTATTAGACATTCAGTACAGTAAGACTCTGCTCATGATTAAAAATTGTCACCAGTTGTATTTTTGATGGCTTCATTTGCTACTGGGCATAAACATGGCATACATTCAGCAGATTTTAGTGCCTGACTTCCTTTCAAGCTGCTTAGTTGGGCCATTCTTTTCTTTCCTTCATGCTTAGGTGATCACATCAGCAGCACATATTGCCCGGCAAAGCCGAGCTAGTATGAAAAATCAAGTGTGAGGGCAGGAAGAACCACATCACACTGACTGTCCCCTACCATCGCCATTCAGGATGTTCTGCCTTGGGCTGAGTAAAGCCACAGGGCTGCAGAATTTTCTCTGGTCACAGCTTTGTCCCCGTCTCCTTTGCCTTTTCTCCAGCCCATGGTGCTGGCTCTACTGAGGTCATTCCTGGGTTTGCTAAAGCAGTCTGGGGCTACTGGTAAGATTTCTCCTCCTCGTCCCTCAAGTTAATGTTCTTCCTAGTGCTGTTGCACAAGGCAACAAGGTTTTGGAACAGATTAGTCCCTATTCTTTTGAGAAATCCTAAAAGATACACTGGGAAGGATAACAGTAAGCTTTTACAGAAAGTAATTGGGGTCTAATGGTCCTGTTGTATCCACAAGAAAACTCCTTTCCTTATAATACCTCAGGCACAGTCATTGTGATAAAGCTGCAGAATTTTTTTGGGTGACAATGAAATAGAATAAAAAGATTAATACGCCCCCTTTAAGACATCAATGGGAAGACTTTTTCCTTCCTGTATTCTACTGCAATATGATGTCATTAATATTCCTGGGCTAACTTCAGCCCAGGTTTCCCTCCTGAAATCCTGGGGCAATCAAATCAGCGCATACTTAGGCTTTTATTTGAATGTGGGTAAAAAATACACCCTTTAAATTAAACTGTGATTTAAGTCTCTCACACCAGTGGTACGAATGCTGCCCATAGATTTCTTTTTTGCTGTGGCTTTATGATAGTGATGCATCATAGTAACTGATTATTAAAGCTATCTAAAAAAGAAACTATTTATTCTGTCTTCAGTTCTACAGTAGGCAGCTTTGTAATCAAATTAAATAAACAAATTCCATTATTTAATGTAAAGAGGGAAATGTTCTGATTTCTAAAAGTATCTGTCAATAAATCCTACTTAGGAAGGCTGGAAGTTGCCTCCAGTAAGTTGAATCATATCCATATGTGTGTACTTTCACTGTAAATTAACATCCATGTTTCTGTGGTCAGACATCAAACACCCTTATGTAATAATGACATTATTGCCTTAAGCATCCAGATTTCTGCAAGGATTAGTAAAAAATATCATGTTTTTCTTGTGACTAAGATAGAGGACAACCTGCAGAACCTCATTTGGCCATAGAACCTTTGATTTCCGTCATTCAGTGGTTTCTTTGTCTCCATCCTGAAGTAAAATCTAATGAAAGTAACTGTAGCTGTATTTTGCTGCTGCTGGACACAAATACCTGCTAATACACAGCCTAGATAGGATATGATGTCCTGTTTTCCCCTTGGCTTCAAGAAAGCACCTGAAATTCAAGGTATTTCTGAGATTTTTCCTTCTAGATGAAGAAAACATGAAGATCGAAAGGAATGTGCTTTACTCTTTTAAGGGCTGTGATAGTTTTCTTAACATTTAAATAATGAGAATTATTTTTCATGTAAAAGTAATTTTAAATCAAAGAGACCTTATTTATAAAGGTATATACAAACTGATATATGAAACGTGACATTCATGTGCACAGTGATACAAATGTGTAACTGGCCTTTGGGGGTTGACTGTGTAGATTTGTCAGGATGTGAGGGGGTTCAGGTGCACAGAATTTGGTTAGACAACACCTTGGGGTAAGGTGCTGCTGTACCACAGCTGTGGAAGGTGTCCATGCACAAGGTACAGGAAGCTGAGGATGATGGCACAGCGCATCCAGAAGACTTGTCCTTGGCACAAAATACTTTTCCAGGCGTATTTCATGTGAGCCTGGAAAAGAAACTTGTTCTAGGAGGAATCAGACGCCTGATTTGCAGCAGATTTGTTGCCTGTGCAGTGGCCTGTTGGCCTGAGATCTAAATGTGACCAACAGAAGGTAAATCATGAACCCTGCTGCCAGCTTCTGGAATGGCTGTCCCAGGGGGGACAGCCCACTGAGGGCTGCAATTCCCACAAACTGACAGAGATGCCAACCACGAAGAGTCTGTGTCTGCAGCCCTGTGCTCCACCTGCTGCTCAAAGCAATGTGAGCTCTCTGAATGTTGGGAACAAACAGACTCCAAAAACTTTGTTTCATGGACGCGTTCAAATTTAGCTGATATAATTTAAAGCTTGAATTTTAAATTCAAGATCAGGAAGCCCCAAAGCTAGAAATAGATGGAGAAAAGTACCTCAGGTAACTCAATTCAAGGTTTCTTATTAGCCCAAATCATCCAGTGCATCACCCCTTGTGCTCACACAGGGCTGTACACTTCTTAAGAAAAAAAGAATTCTTTCTAAAGGACTCACTCAGAGGAGGGAAATGGCTGTAACACACAAATAGTCAAAAAATGGAAGAGGTGAGCCAAATACTTCTTGGGAGTTTGGCTTAGGATGGTGCACCTGTGTTATTTTGTTTTCAGTTAATACCTTGCCTGCTCTGTATTCTGTGAATAAATTACAGTTAATGTAGTTAAAGGGGATGCAAATCTCTCCTACAAAACGGACTAAGTGCAAAAATAAGTTGGAAAATGAACTTTAAATTGTTTCTATTCCTTGGCTTTTTCACACTAATGAGACAGGATATAAATGAGATGGCACACAGAATTATTTGGGAGAATGACTTTCCTCCTACTTTGGCAGTTGGTTATTACACTAACCAAGACAAATGGGATCTGTTTTGGAAAGATTATTAGGAATATGTTTGTTATGTGAATGCACAGAGCAGTTATCTCTTTAGGCTTATTAACTTATAGTCAGTTTAATTAACTTAGTGAATTACTTTTTTCAGGACTGATCTATAAATAATATATTTTTATTTTTATTAGATGATGGACTATCTTCTTCAAGTTGTGAATATGAAAGAGAGCACTCCAAGCTGAAAGAAGATCAATAAATCATGAAGAAATTGAATACTTTCTGTAAGAGACTATATTCACAAGCACTTGATTGTATCAGATAATCAACAAGGTCACTTTTCTGTACACAAGAATTCTTTTGTGTAAACTACTTAAATACACATATTCTTGTATGGCTCATCAAGGACTAAATCCTCTACTTAATTTTCAAGATTGCATTTTCTCATTTGAATGGCTTTGAGATATATATATATATATATATGTACGTATGTATGTATGTATGTATGTATTTGTCACGGAAGGGTCTTCCAATTAATTATATGACTTACCTATCAAATAATTTCATCTCTTAGTTCAAAACTACATGGCATTGTAGCATTCACAATAAATAGTACCAGGAAAAAGGAAGAGTTTATGCTTTTATTTAAGCAGTGAAATTCGCTGTGTAAAAGCAAGGGCCTCTGTCTTCACCAGGACAGGGCGTGTGTTGTACTTTCAGCCACTCTCTTGAGAGCCTCCGTGCCCCGCATGTGCCCGGGAGGTGACGCTGTCCCCGCAGGCCCGGTTCCGCTGTCCCCGCAGGCCCGGTTCCGCTGTCCCCGCAGCCCCGGTTCCGCTGTGCCCGGGACGAGCCCCGACCGCCCGCTCCCACTTTCCCCGCCAGGCGGCGCCCTCGGCCCGGCCGTGTGGGGAGCGCTCCGGTGAGCCCGACACCGGCTGAGCCCCCGCAGTGAGGGGAGCGCTCCGGTGAGCCCGGCACCGGTCGTGAGGGGAGAGCTCCGTTGAGCCCGGCACCGGCTGAGCCCCCGCCGTGAGGGGAGAGCTCCGTTGAGCCCGGCACCGGTCGTGAGGGGAGAGCTCCGGTGAGCCGGGCACCGGCCGTGAGGGGAGAGCTCCGTTGAGCCCGACACCGGCTGAGGCCCGGCCGTGAGGGGAGTGCTCCGGTGAGCTCGGCACCGGACGTGAGGGGAGCGCTCCGGTGAGCCGGGCACCGGCCGTGACGGGAGAGCTCCGGTGCGCTCCGGTGCCAGGTGAGCCCCGTAGCTGCGGCTGTTTGCCATATCTCAGTCGCATCACACTGCCCGGCTCTGCAATTCCAATCTTAGTGGGGCAGAAGTGTCATATGACACAGGGGTGACTGCCAAATGTCAGCCAGTTTTGACATAATGCCTTGGCAGAACACAGAGATGCTCAGAGAGGAGACACGGTATTAATTCTGCCAGAGAAACTGGTAATGTCAGCGTCCTGGTCTGACGAGCTGTTTTGCTAATTTTTTTTTCTTTTGGCCTTGTTCCACTGTTTTCTCCTACACTAGCATTTTGCGTGTCGGTACTCTGTGGCTGACAAACTACTGAAGAAGTCCCAGGGTTTGTAGCAGTGACAAAGGAGGATGGCTGCATAGAAGAGAGAAGCTGGAACACTAGCTGAAGGGACCCCCCTTGAATTAATGCCTGTTGGACTTCATTGTATCTCCCTAGACATGAGGAAAGCTGTAACCAGGAGCTTTGGACAGCTACTTGAGATATTTCAATAGTAAGAATCTGAACGTCCATAATTGAAATGCCTATCAGATGTAGCCAGGGCAGATGGAAACAAGATCGTTCAACTTTCTACACGGAGGAAGGGAACAGTACAGCCCTCAACCCCAGCAGCTAGTAACAGAAATTCAAACTACGGCTGAGTTTTCACATCACAGGGGCTGTGAGCTACCATGGCTCATGTGTAGCACACAAAACAGTCAGCCTGCTGCTCCGGAGGGAATAACATCTTCCGAGCCATCCAGCAGGGGCTGAGAGTCCCTCCTGCACACGGAGACAGTCCTGTTCCACCGGGAAGCAAATGAGCTGAACCTCAAGTCCAAATTAAAGAGCTCAGGTATCTGCTAGTTTTTTTGAATACTGATAGGATTTTAACTAGGGATGGGAAGAAGAAAGGGAGACCAGAATACACTCTTGAGGACAAATTCCATTTTCCTCATAATTATTCACTCCCTGGCAGTCTTTTGTCTGTATTATTCTTCCTTATAACTTCAGGTGTTGCAAAGACGTCAAGTATGGATACTAAAAATACTATCTTCCTAATACAGTTTAAGCAAAGAAGAAACAGACCACTCAGAAGGCCATGCTAATAGCCTTAGTAAAGTTAGAGTAAAGAAGTGGTTAAGGATCTAGATGATTTAATCCAGTTTTAAGAAAAGGTTTTACAGTGAGCAATTAGATGCTGTTTAAGGAATTAATCTCTAATGGGTCATTAACTCTGACTGGTATTGTACAGTTAACAAGCTGAGGCAGGATTATTAGACTCAGCACCCAATTAAGGAGGAGAAGATATTTACAACAAAATGAACAAATGGGCTTTTAAAATGGAATTTGAAAGAAAGTGTAGGAACACGGAAAACTAGACAGACTAGAAGAAAGATGTGTTTGCATATACCTCTGTCTCTTTATTTGCCCACTTATGTGTAGCTGGTAAAATACTCATTTTTAGCAATAAACTCACAGATTTCCTTGAAGAACATGACTGCACACAGTCAATCAACTTGCAGGGTTCACATATACGAGGTGTAAGAAAGACCTGTTTAATATGCCAATAAAAGAACAACCACCATAGCTTGCCGTAATCTTTCTTTGTTTGCAGGTGCTGGATCAGGACCTTATTAAAAGTGAGCAGGTATCTTCAGCTGCTACTTCTGCTGCCCTGTAATTGTGGTTTTATCTACTGCCAGTCTTTGACTATCTCAAGTAACCAAGCATCAGTGCTGGTGACAGCTGATCAGGAAGTCGAGGGCTTCTTTCCAATGGCTTTACAGGATACAGAAGAACAGTAGGTAAGAGAAAGGGAGGGTAATAATTCCAAAATATGGGAAAACACTGTTGAAATCTTGGGGAATTACTTATTAATCATGAGCAGTAAGCACAGATGAGAACTTTAGGGCAGCAGTTTAATGTGCTCACCTGCAGGAGGGTTTTCAGCTTCAGAGCCACAGCTGGACTGCAGCCAAGTAATGACAAGTGGGATTGTTCCTACCCTGAGAAGGAAGAGTGTGCAGAACCTGTACAGTCACTCATTAGTGTGTGTCTCTTGCTGACACAAGCCAGGCTATGCAGGCACTTCTCAAGCACACCAAAAGAAATCCTTCTCTTGCAGCCACCAGAAAACTCCTGCAACTCCAGCATCACTGGTGATGCAAGCAAAGCTCACCTGTGAAAGGACCACTAGAACAAGACCTAAAAACTGAAGCAATATGATTTTTTTTTTCTCCTCTTTTACTCAGGTGTCCTTACTAGAAGTTAGCAAAATACCTCCCTGGTCCTGACAGCAATGGTAGTTCTTTTCCTGGCAGCATTTCCTCTTGCTGCCAAGGAAGCAAAGAGATGTGAGCTGGGAAGGGTGGGCACCACCACAACTGCACACACAGTAGAACTGTCAAGTCCAGAGCCCAGCAGGACAGTCTCCCCCAGCAGGGCTTCATTCCCCCCAAATTCAGGGGGACCACTCACTAGGCTTCCCTGCATGCCCTGGACCATCTCAGCTCAGGGAGGGGAAGCTGGGGGGTCCTGAACACAGTGTGTGCTCTGGTCCAGAGGGGCAGGCTGGATCTGCAGGGAGGCTGGGGACTGAGGAAAAGGCGTTTGAAAACAAGAGGGATTCCTATTATTATCTGTAAAAGAAGCACTTCATACAATAGATGGGGGCTGCTGTGGAGAAAGCTATGAAGGGATGTTTAGAAACTGCTGTCTAAGGTTAAAAAGCTCTCTGAAGTGAAGCTGAACAAAACTGACATACTTGTTTCTGACAGGACTCTTAAAAGATACACACAGATTGTGAAAATATAATTAGATGCCAGCCTTTGTCTGGCCACAATGAGTGGGAAATGGTGAAAGGAGAGGTCTCCCAGTCTGCATTGAATCATCCACAGGACACAATGAGGGCACTTGTGCATCCTTCTCTCTTCCCTAATGAGAAACATTAATTGCCACAACCTCCTGAGTGTGCAGAGCACCCCATGCCCAGCAGAGGAGAAGGGGTGTTTCATTACAGCTTCTCAGCCCCATTACAGGCAGTAACGGAGATAATGAAAAATAAAGATGCCGCAGTTTTAGTTTTGGCAGCCTGGTGATGAGCACTGGGTAGGCAGGAGAGCAGGCATGGCCCAGCTCTGTGCCAGCCTCCAGGGGCTGTGCTGGGCAGCCAGAGTGGGCATGATGAGCCTGCCAGGCTCCAGTCAGGTGTCAGTGCCCAGCCAGTCTGTCTCTCCCTGTGGGCAGCTGGGCTGCAGGGGGCAGGGGCCCTGGGGGTCCTGCCATTCCCCTTCTCTGCAGAGGCAGCAAGGACTGTCACTGACTCCACCCTGCAAAGCCCACCTGAGCCTGGCACTGTTACACAAGGGTAGTTGTGGGAGGGGTGTGCCTGGCTCAAGGCCTGCCAGGGCTCCAGCCCGTCTGTGCCCACCCCCATCTGGGCAGAGTCTCCATCATGGGGCTGCAGCCCCCAGTGCCACAGCCAGTCTGGGCAGGGTTCTGCTAATGGAGGAGAACCCACAGCCAGGTATCTCCCACTCCTCTGCACATCACATGGAGTGGAGAGTCCATCCCAAGATGCCCATTTGAGTTCAGAAACATGATGCACAGCCTCCATGCAGATGGTGCCATTTAATGGTGCTAAAGCAGAACCCCCTACCCAGGTACAGCAGTCCTGGGCTCCCAGCCACCTTACAAAGCCCTCTGCCCTACTGTAGCTTTTATTGCAACTAAAGCATCCAACCAAGAAGGGAGAGCAAAAGAGAATGTTTTTCCTAAGCTATGATCAGGCCCCTAACTCTTCAGGGGCTGTGGAAAAGGGAGTTAAAACGACCACAAAATACAAAAGCAAATCAAAAGCGTAGGGGAAAGGCTGGTGCAAGGGACAGCCCTCCAGTGCCTGGCTATCTGCGGCAGACAAGGCAGGGTAAGGGCGTCCCTTGGGCGTTCTGGGATGCACCTTCCCCACGGCTTACTCTCAGGTGCTGAGAGGGAGTTCAGATTGTCTGCCAGGGTTTGCCGATGGACTGGATGTGCTCCTTGGCCTTCAGCCGCAGGGCGGCAATACTGGTGTTGCGTGGGTCTGCCTCATCCAAAGGGAACTTGTCCACAAAGGTGGCCCCACATTGATAAGGTGGCGGTGGCCCCATGGCCCCCAGGGGCTGCAGCGCATGGGTCACTGCGGGAGAGTTCAGGAAGGGCGGTGGTGTGTAGCTGCCAGGCAGGCTCTGCGGCGAGGCCACGAAGCCAGGCAGGGTCTGCAGGGCTGTGCTGCTGGGCACTGGTGGGCTAAGCCACGTCTCCAGGGGCAGACTGCTGCTCAGAGGACCCATGGGTGTTGCCTGTGGTGAGCGGTTGAATGAGAGGATGGGCGAGTCCTGCAGCTTCATGGAGGTCACCTCCAGTTTCTCCTGCCGCCTCCACTTGGCCCTTCTGTTCTGAAACCAAACCTGCAAGCAGAGGTGCATCAGCCAGGCCCTAGGCAGTGGGGAGAGGCTCACCCCTGGCTGCAGTGGTGCACACAAAACAGAGTGAGGGAAATACACCTTGCTGAGCTGGGCCAGAAGGAAATTTGAGGGGTTCGGGCATTCCTCCACGACCCACAGCCCTGTGCTCGGTGGAAAACAGTCCCACAGAGAGCTGGCCAGCCCATCCACCCGCCACTGCCCTGGCACACAGCGGGTTCAGCGGCCCCGGTTCGGGACATGCCACCCAAAGGGCAGCAGCACCGACGACGCGGCTGCCGGACATAGGTCGGCCCCCAGCCCCGCGCTGTCTCGCCGGCCGGGCCGCCCCGCGTCTGTGCGGCAGCCGCGCCCAGCGCTCTAGCGGGGCCCCCCCAGTGTGGCCGAAGCCATGCTGCGGTCACGGGCCCGCGCGCCGCATCGGGGCTGCTCCGGCCCCTGGGACCATAGGGCTGCGCCGGGGAGCGTCAGGCCGGGCCGTCTTTGGCTTCCCGGCGCCGGGAGCCGTCGGGGCCGGGCCGTCGCGGGCGCCGGGCCGGGCGTTACCTGGACGCGGACTTCTGGCAGATTGACCTTCATGGCCAGCTCCTCGCGGCTGTACACGTCGGGGTAATGGGACTTCTCAAAGGCACGCTCCAACTCGTGAAGCTGGTACGTGGTGAAGGTGGTGCGGTTTCGCCGGTGTTTCTTCTTGGGCTGTTCCTCTTCCGACGACTTCCCCTCGCCGCTGCTGCCAGCGGGCAGCTCGGGGCTGGTGCTGCCGGGACAGTACGGCTCTGCGAGGGGAAGACAGGGGGGGTCACCGGCGGGATCTCCCCGCACGACTTGCCCGAGGGCGTGGGGGAGCGGCGCCCACCCGTCCGCCCCCCGGCGTTCGTCCACAGCGCTCACCTTGGAAGCGCTCGGCGCGGCCCTGGGGCTCGGCCGTCGGCGGCTCTCCGGGCATCTTGGGCAGGCAATGCCGGGACCCCCGTCGGTCCGCCTCCTTGGCACTACCGTCGGGCGGGAAGGCGCCCAGGAGCCCGTCTTCCTTGGTGAACCCCAGGATAGCCTCGATGCTGTGCAGCTTTGACGGGTTTCCCCCGGGGCTCCGCGCCGCCGGGGCGGCCAGCGAGAAGGCGCCCTCGGCCATGGCGAGCGGAGCGCCGGGCGGGTGCATGAGGCGGCCGGCCCGGGGCTCCGCCGCGACGCTGCGGTCTCACCCGGCCTCCGGGCGGCGCGGGCAAGTCTGGCACGGAGTCGCCGGGCGGGTTGGCCTCCTTGGGGCGGGGGAGGAGTGCCGGGGGGCGGTAGGCGAGAGGGAAGGCGAGGCCCCCGCGCCTCTTCGGCATGGAGGGGGAGGCAGGGCATCCCCCGGCCCCCGCCGGCCCCGGCCCCGCCCCTCCCCGCCGGCCCCGGCCCCAGCCCCGGACGGCGCCCGAGGCGGGGCGGGGCGGCCCCCACTGTAGCCGGGGGCTGGACCGGGACGAGCGCTGCGGTCAGAGCCCCGGGGGCAGCACTGTCGGAAACCGCGGTGGAACGGGCGGCGAGAGGCGCGCCGGGCACGGGGGAACGGAGCCAGGACGGCGGGAGCCGCGGGACCCGCTGCCGGGGGCGCGGTAAAGGGGACTCAGTGAACAGGACGGGAAAGGGCGCGAGCCCGAGAGTGCCGGGCCGGAGGACAGCGGGACCCCGGCACGGCCCCGCGCTGTTGGGCAGCTCTTGGAGCCTCGCCGCGTTCCTCTTGCCCGACGGCTACAGCCCAGATCCCTCCCGGACGGTTTGTAGGTGCGTCGGTTTCACGGAGGCCGCTCGAAAGCTGCCCCGCGGGACAGTCCGGGGCCTCGGCCCGACTCAGGGGCACTGGGGTAAACGCCGCTGCGCTGGTGCGCTGCGGGGCACTCGCCTGCGCCCGGCTGCCTCCAAAGGCATTTCACAGACCAGGTGCTTCTTGGCAGGATAGACGCAGGAGCTGGGCTCAGCCTTTCAGACTTCACAAACCCGAGGAAGCGCTAAGCAATATTTGCGAGGAAGCTTTCCAGTATGCTTCTATAGGACAGAGCCTGTGAGAAGAGCTGGTTCTGTGACCCTGTACTCCACGGTGCGAGTGGGGCTGGGGGCGTAGCAGGCAGGGCATGGCTTCTTGGGGGATTGACAAAATATTTTTGGAGGTGAGGCAGGGAGCCAAATCCCACACATCACTTTGTACTTGGCTTGGTGGAAGACATGGACCCACCACAGGACCAACCAGGTAACAGCATCACGTCTCCTGCATCTATCTTTTTCCTGCTTTTGTCTTTCTGTCATTTTATCACTTTTCACACTGGCAGTTCCCAGTTCCTCTGAGGCACCAGCTACCTTTTGTCCCACTTTGTTTACATGACAAACCCAGGAAATTCAGAGTGGTTTTCAATCTACACTTAGCTTTGAAAATACTTCCATTTGAAGCCTGAGGAGAGTGTGTGTGAAAGAAAAACACCACTGATGCTGTTCATTCTTCCAGGTATATTACCTGGTCTAGTAAGTATGACCTCTCAATAAATCTGCATTTCTTTATTCCCCTTCTGCCCCAACAGGCTTCATATCATGTAGATTTTTCCACAGGAATCACTTCAAAGATTGGCAGTGCTTGCTTCTGCCAGTGTCCACGCCTTTTGCAGGTTTATATTCTGATGTCCCAAAGTTGATTTCTTTTAGGAGTGCACAGCTTTTCCTAGCTCCAGGTGAGGTTTGCCTTCACTGGTTGCTTGGGGGGTGGTTTGAGGCCGAAAGCACTCAGAGGTCCATTTACACAGAGGGAAGAGGCCAACAGAAGATACAAGAAAAGGTTAGTGTGGCTTTTGTGGACACTATAAAAAGCCAGTCAATACCATTGTAGGGACATTGGACGGTACTCAAAGCAATCAGCCAGGGGGCCATTGTGTTCCTTTAATCTACATGTGTGTTTCCCAGGAACTCTATTAGTGAAGATGAATGAACTGTGCAATGCCCCTAATTTCTTCTAATTTGAAGCTGGGGGTTTACAGCATTCAAAACCAGCACAAAACACACCCGTCCCTCCAGAAGTTCTGGGCAAAAATGGGAATCAGTTTTGCTTATCATAAGAAAGATAAGAATGTGAGATGAAAGAGCAAAAACCCTTTAGTCAGTGCCATAAAAGGCATTGGATCCTCGCACAGATGCTGCTTTTGGGGTACCTGTCAAAGTTGTCAGTTACAGGGTCAATACTCGATTTTTTTTTTTTTTGCTGTTAATCACAATATGAAGGCAGCAAAAAAGCCCTCCAGCTCTGAAGTAAGGTGCTTGAGTCCCACACAGGACACAAGAGACCTTCCTCCCTGACACAGAGAGCTCCTCATTCCTCAGCAGTAGAATACTCTGCTTGTTTTTTCCATATGGAGCTACATTTGTCACTGTAGCATCCTAGTTGCAGGCAAGTGAAATGGTTGAAAGAAGAAACAGTTCTCCCTTGATCCCAATTTGAAAAAATATCTGCAAAAACCCCCATAACCCTGTAGCAGAGCAGAAAGTGCTGACTCTTCCAGCTCTAGTTCTTTCTTTGCACTCTTGCCATGCTTCAGGCACAGACTGTGTGACATGCATGAGGCATTAAAGTGCTCCAGGGAGGGAAGAAGTCTAATGGTTCCTCCGATTACACGGAGAATTTAGATAGGCAAAGAACAGAAACTGAACATTTCCCTTTGGATCTGATGTTGTGGCTTTCAGTTGAATCCCTTGCAGCCCTCTAGGATATGTATTGTATTAGTATGAAGCCTCCGAAACTCATCCTGTGGTACATCACAGCTTTGCAAAGACCACTGACCTTTGGAAACTTACGGGAGCAACCAGAATCAAATTTGAGAGTATTTGTTAGCGGATGAAACAGGCAGGGTTTGTTATTTGCCTTTCCAAGGAATACCCCCATTCCATCACCTTTTTTACTTTTTTGCAACGCATTATTAAAATTTCTGATGAAGTTATGCTTGGAAAATAACTGAAGTTCTCAAGATGGACAATCTATAAATCTATGCAGCTGTACCTCCTATCTGTACATGTATAGTGAAGACAAAAGGGAAATAGTTTTCATCCTGTAGTTGCTGTTGAGACATATGTATGGGATGTGGTTTCCCACAATGCAGTCAGCACCATAAAATGCCACAGGTTCCACCTTCCTTTTCTCCTGCCTTTTCTTTATGTCCAGGTAAAATAACTACTGCCTTGCAGAGCAGAGATTTGAAGCTCAAGTCACACTGTAGGAGAGACATCACTCTCTGGATCAAAGATGCACAGCAGGGAGGACCTCCCTGAAAGATAATGGAAACTTCTAAGGTCAGACTGCAAATCAACAGAAGGGAAGCAAGGAAAAGGAGGAGATATTCACCTCCTGTACCCTCCTGTAGTTTTCATACACTGTATCATCCAGCAGATTGTTACAAACAACAAAAAAAGGCTTTGTTTCTTTCCTCCCCAAAAGTTCTTAAGGGTGCAGTTTTAGAACCTTCCTGAAAGCATGATGCATGAGGAAGCTGCTGCCTCCTCCTATCACTGCATCACTCACACCTTCCTAGTTTTTCTGCTGATACTTTGCTTGATCTGCCCAGGAGAATCATCTGCTTTCTCCACCTCCCATGTTCCTGTCTGGCACCCAGGAATTGCACAGAAATCTTGCTGTCCTGCTGTCTGTCTGAGCTATGGGTATGGAAGAGGCTTTGGGAGACAGACAGCCCTTTCTGGTGGGAGCACCACGCTGGCATTTAGGCTCACCATGCTCGGAGGGAGGGAGGGGAGGTTCATGCTATAAGGCTATATTAATGCAATCCTTCTTTACTTGTTTTCCAATTAGCCTAATTGAATTCGGATTGCTTAAAAGTGGGCACTAGAGACATTTATCTTGATGGGATGACAGTCTTGAGCTCCAGTGATCCTATTAACACTAAGAACCCAAATACCAGGTAGGGTCCATACAGCAGTAGCTGCCATGTGACCTAACCCCTTAATCTGCTCCTGACAAAGACACACGGACACACAGATTTGTCCCTGTCCATTCTCACACGTGCGTAGCTGCGTGCACCTGCGTACATGTGCATTTTGTGCACAAATATGGACACATACATTCCCAGACTCACATATTAGCGTATGTGCCACATGCACACACGTGCAGTGGCTTCCCTGTGACCTGTGGCCAGGGCTAAGCACCTTGAGAGCTGCATGTACCTGAGGTGGCCCCACCACCTCCTACTTGTGTGCCTCCCCAGGCTTGTGGCTGGCGGATGAAGACAGGAACAGCCGGTGCTGGAGGGATGAGCCGTGCAAGTGCTGCCACAGTGCAGCCACCTCCAGCAAGCTGAAGATCAGGCTTCTGCTGAGGACAGCACAGATTTGTCACCCTGCCCTGGTTTTGCCACTCCAGACTGAATGTGGGAGCTCTGGTCTAACAGTGATGCCTAAGGCAACTCTTTCCCATGACAGCAGCACTTCAATGGGCATGGGCTCCCATCCTGTGCCAGTCCCAAGCCACCTTCCAGTCCTGCTTGTCTCTGCCAGCCCTGACATTTTTTTTGAATCTCATTAATCATTTGTTTGGTGATTCTGACTGTACTTTCTTCTCTGACCCTTTAAACTGTGAAAATGCTGATCCTATATCTGCTGACAAATTTAATTAGGTCCTTTAAAGTAACAGATTGCTTTCAGTAAGATTTTTGGGATGTCCTAGGCACATTTTAATTCAAAGGTCAAAACCCTTAGGTTTGTTTATTTTGGTGTTTTATAGATAGGACAATTCAGTCTGTAAAGCAACACAACAGCTTTTTTGTGGAGACACCACCCAGATATATACCAGTGCAGAGGAAAATGCATTGAGCCTCAAACTTCAGGCCAGTTGAGCTGAGTTGGTGACTATTTTATCTACTTTATGTAAAGGCCTCCTAAAAGACCCCACTTGTCTTTCCACATAGATAATTGGATTCTATGATGCCATGTGAGAGCAGAATCCCAAGAGGAAGAAATCAGATCAGAAGTCTTGATGGTTTTAGGCAAAATAGCTCTGATGCTTGAGGCACCTACTGAAGACAGGTTTTCTTCACTAAAGAAATTACCTGTTGGATGAGAGCCATTTAATGCATCCTCTGGAAAAAGCAAGGAAGCTCAGAACTTGTCAGTTTGGGTTTCTTAGGTAAGAAAGAAATGAACAAGAAGAAAATGCATATTTTCTTAATGCTACAATGGGGAAAATATTGGATAACAGGTTTTCAAGCAAGTGTTCAGTTTATATTCGAAGAGTGATGAAAGAACTTTCCCAAGCTCTATTTGTAGGGAAGAATCTCAGCTTCCTTTTACTGTTAGCAAACTGGCTGTGTTCAGGGAAATGAGAAACTTACCTATGAGAACATTTAGCGTATGGTTGGGAGGAGTGTTTTAGGAAGTGCTTGTGTGCTCAGCAGAAACATTAGGGGAAAACTGACAATCAACTTGAAGTGTGACAAAGGATTCAAGTCAAAAATAGGTAAAAGACATATGAATAAATGTATTTGCCAAATAAATGAAATTTGCCTTAATCAAACATGATCCATATGTGATGAACACACAAAGCTGCATGCTGCCCTCTCTGGTTTTTCACAAACATGGAGGCAGGCACCACTGTGCCTGTCAGTGGTAATGAGCTTTTTAAAGGCAGCAGCTTTTCTCTGGCTTTTTTCTGTATCTCAGTGTCTGTTCCAGTGCACCAGGAGGTGGTAAGGGGATTTTCCTTTCCATCTTGGCACCCACCAGCTGATGGAGCAGGAGGGAGAGGAACCACTCTCCCTTGTCCTTTCTCTTTGCCTCACCCTAGAGGTGACTTTGCCAAAAGGAGAATTTGGCTTCCTTTCCAAGTGACCAGTAAAACACTGCATGGAATAGCACAGGCTTATATCCTCCCCTAAGATGCTGTGTCTGTTTGCCCCTTGTCACTGTCCCTGTGTAGCTGTGGATAACTGCTGTTCCCTTTGCAGGGACCAACCCAGGCAAGTGTGGAAAGATGCTCTGTGCCACTCAGACTTGGTGGGCTGCCCGCTGCAACCTTTGCTTTACCTGTGGAACCTGTGTTATCAAGACTTTTGCTGTAACTCTTCCTGGGGACAGACCCTCCCTGGTGGTGATGGGATCTTCCAAGATCCGTGGGATGCCCTAACTTCTCTCCACAAAGCCCTGTAACTCCCTGGGCTTTGGCTGAGCCCCCACTCCTCTGCAGGGCTGGAGGACATGACCAAAGCAGGCAAAGGGGTCTCAGCAGAGTGGTTTTCACACCTGGATAGTGCTGTGGTTGTATCTTGAGCACTTCACAAACCAATACCTGAGGGCAAGATGAAGGAAGAGAGTTCAAGGAGAGGAGAGTTCAAGGAGAGGAGAGGAGAGACAAAGAGAAAGGGAAGGAAACAAGCAAGAAAGGAAGGAAAAGAGAAGGAAAGGGGGAAAATCATACTTAGTGCATTTGTTAATTTAAAGTTGATACTTTTACTTGATTGTCTGGAGACAGAAAGAGAGAACGAGACTTATAAACCTGTAGGAAGATGCTACACATATTCACTTCCAAATTTAATTCCCAGGCTAGCTCTTGGAGAACTTACAAAGCCGTTCATTTTACAGAATTCCTTGGAAGTAGCAGCCTGCATGTCCCATAGACACAGGCAGATTTAACCTTAGTGAGAGCTATGCTTTTCCCCAGGCTTAGGTGCCCTGCCCTGGCATAACCTTCCATGTTTAGCCTTTGATGGAGACAACTCCCAGAATCAGTGTGGGGAGCTGCTTTTAGCCTTGTGCTGGTACCCCAAGCCCCAGAATTTGGCACACAGAGCAGACAAGCAGAGGGTCACTGCCATCCCTTGATGTTTGAAGTGTCTTTGAGAGGCTGGGAAATGAAAGCAGACTGGAGAAGCCTGCACTGCTCCAGAGCAAGGCTCATTAAGAGCCACCAAACCTTATTTTCCTACAAGTCCTCACTCAGTGTATATGACATTTTTGACCCAAGCTGTTCAGTTACATGCCTCACTTTTTGCCTTTTGCTACAGTTAGTACAGAGATGATTTTAAAAATCAAGGTTTTGCAGCAAATGTCAATATCTGAACACTGTGTTTGCCTCAAGGGATTTGAAACAGACGCGTTTTTATAAGAAATATACATGTTTATTTCTGAAAGCAGGATTAAATGAGTGGTTACCCCTATGTGATGTATCAGGAGTACAATTTTGTTCAAACATACACATTTAACAGCATTTCAGTCATGTGGAAAAAATGGGAAAAGGCACATTTTTTCCCCAATATTAACTTCTTTAAAGCCATGTTTTCCATGGGGGAAAAAGTTATGTTCAAAACTGAGGATCAGTTCTAACTTCCTTCTAGGAAGTCCCAGCAGGTAATTTTTTACTCTCCCCTCAGGGTTTTAAGTCTCTCTCTCATCACTTTTCTATTATTTACACTGAATGCTATAGAGCTACATGCATCCCTCTGCCTGCTCTCCCTCTGCAGCCCCAGCAACACAACACTGAAGTTACAGCCCTTGAGCAGTGGTGGCTCTTCTACATCATGGAACATTTCTGCTCAGCTGCCTGTTTCATCTCAGTGAAGGTGGCTTGTGCCTTTTCTTTGATGGCATCCATGTCCATATTCTGGATGTTCTGCAGCTGGCCCAGGATAGAGTCCTTGTCCTCTTCCTCCTCCTGATCTTCTGCCACCATCTTCTGAAGGTCTTCTGGCAACCCCACATCATCTCCAGCCATCTGTATTTGATTCTCATCCAATTCACTCTGAAGCAGGAAACAAAACCAACAGATGAAAGTATTTCTGCTCTCCCAGGATCTACCAATGAGCTTCTTGTTTTGTCCTTTTTTTTTTTATTTTTAGGGAGAAACAAAACAGATGCACAGATTTTTTAGTCATATTTTTTGGGTGCAACTTGTGCATTCAGAGCCTTGATCAGTCTCCATGAAAGTTCTAAGATTTTTTGGGCAACGTCAATTACATTTCTTTGAAGGGCTTCAGCCTGTCAAAACTGAAGCCCTCAGTGTCCACTTGCCATTCTGGAAATCTTTGCCATGCTGATAGTGCAGGAATTCTATTCCAAGTCATTTGTATCCCCCAAAACCATGCTGCAGGACACTACCAAGCCTGTCAGCTGCTGTTCTGTGCCTGTGAACTTCTGGTCAATGAAACAAGAGCTTTAGAAAAGCTGTGGTACCCTTTCCTTATTCAGTTGTTGGGGGGGTGGGGAAGAGAAGGATTTTTAGGTATCAGCACAAAACCGAAGCCTTCTAAAAGAAAGATGCATTAAACTTCAGAATGAATTACTGGAAAAAGGGTCCCACATCTTCCCAAACCATGACTAAAATCTGTCTAGGTCTTTGGTTGGCCCCGCTGAGTTGTGATGAGGAGCAAGGGCTGCCTGGCACATAATCAGTGTTGCAGTGCTGGTAAGTAGGGTGGGGTAATAGGAGGACCTGGACAACAAAAGAGAGGAGGGAGGTTGATTAGTTGTTTGGGAGTCTGAGAAAGCAAAAGGACACAGGAGAAGAAACTGGTTAAGCAATTAAAAGGACTGAGATGCAGTAAGCACTACACACACTTGCTTCCTGCCTGCCCACTGAAACACTCCATGAGTGGGATTCTGTCAATTTTTCAAACAATGGTGATTTTGTTCACATTTTCTGGTGGATTCTGATGGGTCCAGAGCTCAGAAGAACAGGATATTTTGACACAGTTCACACATCAAAGATAAGCATTAATGCCTCATTACATCACCAAAATTAAGCATGACAGTAGCAAAGGCCTGATATGAATAAGCAGCAATGCTATCAGCAGGAGGTGTTTTTTAGAGTGAGGGGTCTGGGTTTTGCATGAATGAAAGGACAAATGAATGCAAGGACATATATGAGCAATGTCTGTGTTGTTGCAGGTCTTAGCAAGGACAGGCAGACTGGGGGTAGTTGGCTGTATAACCACTATCCATATTTCCACACTTTATATTTGCCACAACTGCACTTCCCTTTAATCTGATTTTTCCCCATATCTTCTGTGAAACTCTGGAGTGCTCTCGAAGGATTGTTATAGCTATGTGGATAAAATGGGCAAGGACATCTCTTCACCTTTTTGGGTAAGGGTTGCTGCAGCTAGATCTGTGGGAGCTAGAAACAATCTCCCAAACTGAAGAGGTATTTTTTATTGTGTATCCGTAAAAATTGTGTTAAGCTTTTACTCAGCAACTGATGGCTATAGAGGAATTATCCCTTTTGAAATCCTCGCCAGTAGCAGTAGAGGATGATAAAAAAATGTTAATCACTGAAAAAGTGCCCCTAATCAGACAATCATACATGGTCTTTCCTTTAGAATTATTTCTAATTTAAGTCATCATCACTGCACACTACTGTACTGATTCACATCTTTGGCAACGTGAACAATTGTCTGGCATGTTCTTGTACCAAAGCCCACTGTCCTGTGGAAGTCTGGGATGTGATGTGCAACAGGTGGGGCTTCAAAATGTTCTCTAACCAAAAAAGAATATATTGAGATATAGTCTAAAGCAGTACAATTCTGCCCAAGCCACCTGCCTCTTACTTGACATTTAGCTTTAAAAGACCTAAAATGAACCCAGACGGGGTGGGGTTGCTCAACAAGAAGCAAAGAAGCACATGATACACATATGGCCCCTTCTCTTCCTTCTAAATTGGAGCATTTGATTCCCGCTTACTTTGATTTGAAATGGAAAAATGAACACAGAAGCAACATCTATTCTACTAAATTAAATATGCCTGGCGCTGGTCTCACCCCAAGGCCAGCTGGCCTGGAAAAACCCTCTGAGTTTTTATTGAACTCTGTCACCCTACCAAACAGGGTGGTCCCATCTAACTGCCGATTGGGAATGCTTGTCCTAACTCCCAAACTGGCCGTGGGAACTGCTTGGGAGAGTGCCCAGGCCAAAACTGGGTCAGACATTATTCTGACAATTCAGTAGCGTAGGTGATAGAGTCCGAGTGCATGGTAATACTGTTTTCATCCTGATTATGCATCTGATGTACTCAGTCCCAGATCTGTTTTGCTATAGAAGCAATAGCGTTCATTACATATGCAATGATACACAGGCAGGTGTGAGCAGAAAACTGTCTAAGTATCTGCTTTGTTACAATTTGATGGTGAAGTCCTCTGCCCAAATTAAGGTGCAAAGGTCCAGTTCAAGCGTACCAATTTTATTTTGTAGCATTAAGCGTGTACAGAAATGAGAAAAAAGGTGAATGAGAGAGAGAGAGAAGGATTAAGATAGTGCAAGCAGGAGATGGTCACCATCTGATATCACAGGGGAAATTCCTTCTCTGGCTCACACAGGTAAAGGACACAGGTTAACATTAGACATCTCCGTGTCCGCGGGGCGGGAAAAGCCAACTCCCTCTGGGAAGACAGCTTCTTTCACTGAAAGTTTTGTTAAGCTCCCTCGAAGGGAGACGACGCCCTCCAGCCGGGGAGAAGAACAATCAGACTTTGGTATTGCTTGTTAAATGGCACTTTCGGTTCTCTGAGCAATGACGTTACAGTCATCTGTGCAATTTAAGGAGCAAAGACCAAATGCTGATTCAACACTGCTTATATGAAGTCTACTTGTAAACAAACAAACAAAAAAAAAACCAAAAAAACAAACAAACAAAAAAAAAAATCAAAGCTCACAGATTAATCCACAGGGGAACCTAACTCTTTTCCAGCATCACTGTGTGATGTACCACTTTCCTTATGCCTAATTTGTCCTGTCATAACATTTAGCTATGCTGATGTGCAGAGATCCTTAGGTATCTGACTCCAGACTTTATCCTGTGATTGATTCATCATCTATAATGCACCAGTAATATACAAAATCAGAGTTCACCTTGCCTTGACCCTCAGGTGGGACTTAAATTAGCACCACCGTCCTTATGCCACTGAAGGGCTGCAGGTACCTCACAAGCAGGTGCCAAGAGCCAAATGTTGGAACCAGCAGCCTTCTTCCCTGGAAACACCCTCAGAGAATCACAAAATCAGAGCTGTGAGTGCAGAGCTGGTGAGTGGGGACTGCTCCTTCCTAATACCTGCATCGATACTCCGTTTTTCCAGAGGTCACCATCAACTCGTACCCTTGTGTTTAGACATTGCAGAAATGCATTGATTATTGAATCCCAGTTCAGGAAAAGCAGCAAGTGCATAAGAGAGTTTGGTGAGATTTTTAAAAAGTCAATATTATTATTAAAATATTAATGTCTGTACTTATATAATATTTTTAAATGTTTTGTATTAATGTGATGCACTTAATATGCCAAACATGAAAAAATTGTCCGTAGATCAAATGTCTCATGGCTAAAAACATCTTTCTGATGACAAACCTAAGTTGACAACTCTGTTAATAGGATTAGGTTCATTAAGCGTCTACTTTCTCTTATAAATCTGGCCCAGATAGCATGGAGCTTTAGATTTTACATGGCAAAGGGGCCCCTGCTTAGTCCTGAATTTCATGCTTTTACTGAGAATGCTTGCTAGTGATTGATATTGGTAATATTCAGTGTTTCTAGCCCATGCTAGGCTACCTGAAATGACTTCTAATTTTCAAAATATTTAATGCATTATTGCAAGTCTGAGAGCATTTTGCTGCAAGAATGTTGTATCACAGCACTGAATTCTTTTTCAGGGACATATAGCATGCATGTAATAATTTCATTTGCTTCCTGCTATATGTTTTCGTAAGGGCTGATGAAAACTAAGAAATGCTATATATGGAGAAACAAATGCAGAAAAATGTATCCTGCAATATTGTTTTCTGGCTTAAAGTTACTCTCCTACCTTGGAGACAAGTCTTCTATTGTTATTAGTGAAATATGGCCCCAGAGAGCACTTAGTACATGCCAAAGCCAAGATCCTGCTGGAGATGGGTCAGATCACCACTGCATACTTGTGTGTGTATGAGGTGCTCAGTCAAGGGGGCTGGTGACCTGGACACCATCTCGAGCTGAAGAAAGCACTACAAGTAGGAGAATTTGAAAACCAGACACCCAGCTCCACTGATATTTAGTTGAGACCTGGGCACTCAAGTATCCCAGGATTTTCCAAAGCAGGCCCTCTTGGAGCTGGAAGCTCTGGCGGGACGCTGGGTAAATGCTGCTCAGGAGCTGTCTCAGCATATGCCTCCAAAAGGAAAGCAAATCCTAATGATATTTTACTCCTCAGCTGCTAATTAAAATGCTGGTGTTTAGAGACTTAGGCCTCCAATCCAATCAATCACTTAAAATCTTGGACTTAATTTTTTTTGCATAATTAATCTTTCTGTAATTAAACTCACCCTCAGGGTATGTTGTCCAGCTTGAGCACCAGAAGAATCAGGCTCTTAGGGGGTGGAATACATCTTACCTCAGTTCAGCTGTCAGCTGGCCTTCCTCTGGAAGAGACACAGCTGCTGGGAGGTGACCCAACTCTACCTTGCATGCTTATTTAAAAGGCTACAAGTGCTGGTTTCCTTTGGTTGATGATGAGTTCCTAAATGACTTGTTTGGATTGAGCACTACATTTTTTAGCAGTTAAATTTACAGGAGATGGATTCTTTACCTTCCTGCACTTTAGTTAATCAAAAAGCACTGGAACGTACTGATCAGAAAATGAGTGGTAATGACTCGGAGCTGGCAGGTGAGTAATACAAATAAACTCACAAATTGCTAAGAACCACCACACAATCCTCGAGGGGTGTAAATGAAATATGCCAACATCTTCCCAGTAGTGACAGGTCAGAGAAAATGTGTGATCCAAACCCCAGGAAGGAGTACTCTGTCCTGTATTCCCTCTCTCCTGCCGTGGCAGAAACTCACAAAATAACACAGTAATTAAAAAAAAAAAAAAATACTTTAAATAAGTTGCTTGAAGCTTTTGCTTTCAATGTTTTCCTTTTCCTGGAAATATTTGACAGTGCCAAGATCACTAAAGAAAAAGGAATGGGCAGTTTAGAATTGTTTGAAATTTGGTCTCTGGACTAGATGAGTTCATCAGCTACAGGCTTACCTTGGGCAATCTATACTTTTCTCTCAGGTGAACCCTCAGAACGGCTCGCTCTGCTTTTTTCTGTGCAAATGCTGCATCTCTTTCCATCCTGGAAATCAGAAAAAATGTTCCTTCAAGATGCTAATAAAAACAATCTTTTGCACTGAACCAATTGCTTGGCTGCACAGAACTACACATGGGAGTTATTTCCCAACATAAGTAACTTGTCCAAAGGCAAAAAAGAACTATACCAACAAAGTGATGCCAAGGGGCCACACTTCCTGTGCTTGTGTCACTTGTGAATTTTGCTAGTCTTTCTTTGTGTATTCATTGTTTCACGAGGGCAATGAATTCTAAAGCTGCCATGTATGGAAAAGCAGTAACTTCATCTGTGATTTTATAGAATGTTTTCATTAGATTTAAGAACTGCACCTTTTTTTTTTTTAGATTACGTATGTATTTATCTGCAAAATGTGTCTCTTCAAAGATTTTTGGTAACATTTGATAACACTCATCTTTCACCATCCTCTCCCTTTTTTTTTTTTCTCAGTAGCATTTTAGTGGAAATTCTATTGCAAAACTGATCTTGTTTCAGTATAGGTGTTTTGGCACATAAAAGCTACTTCCAAAATGAAGTATTACTTTTCCTCTGCTTCCAAAATGAGTGTTTGGATTTCTCTCCCTCTAAAAACAAAATCCCCACAAACAAACCTAAAATCTGAGAAGAACCCAAAGCCTGGTTGGTTACGGGTTCGAAACTGCCTGAGCACAAGTTCAGAAAGGCACATTTACTTTTCTGGTTTCTACTCCTGCTCAGCTGAACACTGGGAAAAATCCAGGGAGCACTGAATCAGGAACATGCTCTGCCCATGTCAGATTTCTGACACAGAACCACATCTCATCCTGAGATGATCTTTTCTCTTAGGGTTTCTAACTGTCCTTTAGGGGTACTTCTGCCCTGCTTCCTCAGTACAGTTCAGCAAGGAAAGGACACATGCCCCACTTAAAAAGAGTATAGTAGTAATTTTTTTCCCAGGCATTTCCCTGTCACAAGAATCCTGCATTCCTTCTCAGTCTCCATAAAGCATCTTCATCCCAGCACGTGTTCATTTCTCTTTTAAGTATCCCTTGACAACAGGCAGAGTAAAATATTCTGTGCTTTTTTCCAGACCAAATGACACCTCTTCAGGGCTTCATGACAGAAATGTCTGCTGCTAAATACAGACCTGGATACCTCAAATTCCATCAGTCATTAACCTGGCACCTATAATCATCTTACAAGAAGGATTTACACAACCATTATGTAATTGACCATTAGAGGAACAGATGCATTTGAGATTTAAAAGTCAATCGTTTTATTTATAATTATGCATGGTTTGAACTCCTACATATGCCAAGTCCTCCATTTTACTTGTTTCCACAGCAAGTGATAAAGATCATCTTTACAGACAAAATTGAGACTTAATTGATTTTTATTTAAAGTTCTGCTTTATTTAGTAGATTTTAGGAAAAAAATAGCCATCTTAAACCTTTCCTCAAGATAAATGAGCACTCAGTACTTCTTCACGTCTGCCATAATAAATGTGGACAACGAAATATTACATATTGAAAGTGTACTCCACATGGAGTCCTAGAACAAATATACATTTGAGAATTAAATCCTGCAGTACAAACATCTTGGAAAATTTTTCTAGATAAAGTAGCATCACCTAGGAATGAATTCAGCTTATCAAGCTGTGGAGATAGGAAAACGTAAGAGAGAGTTGCAAGATGGGGAGGGGGGCAGGAAGAGCGAACATAATATTTTATCATTTCCAGTTGGGGAACTTTTATTTTGGAATGTCTTTTTAGCAAAATTTCATCTGCTTTTATAAAAAAAAAAAAAAAACAAAAAAAAACATAGTGAAGAGCTGCATGTTTGGCTTCTTCTTGGGTTACTTTAATCTGCACGAAGTTACCAATAATCAACCCCCTACTCATAATAAGGGAACAGGTACTCACTTCTCCTCAACCATTTGCTTTTGATATTCCTCATACTCCTCTCTGGTCATTCCTGCAGCTGCTGCTGGATCAGAAGGAGTGCTTTCTTCTTTGCTTTCTTCCCCTCCACCTCCAAGTCCCAAATTCTTTACCTGGTTGCTTAACATACTTTTCATTAGAAAGGCCATCTTCTTAACAAAAAAACAAAAAAACAAAAAACCAAACAAACAAAAAAAAGCTATGAAAAAACAACTACAAGAAAGCCAAAAAAAAAATGTTTTCAAACACAACAGTTGTAAGCAAGAGAGTTTCTACAGCTACATCAGCTCTTCAAGGGCACAGTGCTAGTGAAACGTGAATGCCAAAACCAGTTTGTCAGCCATAATCTGGATTAAAGAAAGAACTCCTTAATATATAGAGGCAGATGGTTCAGATTACTCCAAAAAAATCATTAGATGCAACTACCTACTTTTTCCATTAATACTTTAAGCTAATTGTACACACACACACACAAAAATCAATTATAGCGTGCAATAGCATTTTGACATCTTCAGTTTGAAGCTTGCTCTCACTTTCACAGAGATCACAACAACCCCTAGATCTGAACTGAAAATCTGCTCGACTTAATAGCCATAGTAAAGTACCAAAATTCAGGCTACTGAATGGAAACCCCTCAGATTTAAGATTTGAAAACTTGCGTTCTTCATTAAGCAAAACCCCTGATTTTTTTTTATCCCACTGTACAGAAATATTTTGTGTGATTTTTCTTCAGTCCATCTTCATATGGTTGGTTTATCTTGCAGATGAATGAGGCATCACTGCTATAATTACTTAATTTCAAGAAAGTAACCCCAAAGAAAGTAAGTCAGATCTTCCCAGGCTGTTCTTTTTGTCAGCTCTTCCCCAGGCTGTCTCCATCTAGACCCCTGCTTTGGTGCTGCATAAAACACCTGCTGTTTGTAATCCTAACTGCTGATAAAGGATGAATAAATCTGAATCTATGCCATAAAACAGTCTGGATGGCTTTTGGGTGTAGATTGTTTCTCTAGGTCCTCATCTTTCTCATCTTCAGTCACATCATTTGCCTTACCAGGTCTACTCAGGTGAAGAATTCCAGGATCTGCTACCTAGGTCATAGACTATTTTGGGAAAGAAAATCACCTGCTAGGTTTCTAAAGTTCACGAGTTTGGGTTTTGAGCATTTATCCTAGTGCACATGCCTTAATGCAACATTCTGGAATTTTGATTATCTAAATGGTTCTCCCAGCACTCTCATAATTTCAATGAAAACTGAGAGATGGGAGGATTCCAGTTTGCCTAATGCCTTAATCTATATTACAGCCTTTCTAATTAAAGCAGACCTATTACTATTAAAAAAACCCAACCAAACAAAAACCCCACAAACAACAACAAAAACCAAACCCAAAACAAACAAAACACCAAAACAAACAAAAATACCCACACCACAGGACATTCTGAAATCCTGGATTATTAGTGACTAAATAAGAAAATAATTTTCATTTTGAAACTATCACTCAGAATCATGAATACCAAGCAACAACTACTTCATCTTTATTTAATTAAAATTCTACTAGCTGGAACTCTGCAAACACTGATTTTTCCAGTGTTAGGTCTCAAGGGTCTTCTTCAAGAGTATGGTTAAGCTTTGTGCTGCTGGTCTTTACTGAAAAGAATCCTCCCTGACTTTGCTGTAGGCTTTGATCTCTCTAGAAACGTTTCTAACATAATTTTGTGCCTAAAAGTGATGCTTTCACACGATTGAGAAAGGCAAGGACTGGACTGGGGAGGGACTGTTAAGAGGTCTTGCCCTCCAGCTCTCAACCCTGCAATCAGCAAAAGGCTTTCCCATGTTAATTTTGAGATCATAGGTAACAAAAAGGGCTTTAAAAGTTACTGGGCCTATTGGCACTGAAGCTGCTGAGAAACACAGGAGAGACTGGTGACAAAAGGCACAACATAGCCAGTACCCCCAGAGTAATTCTGTTTCAAGCAGGTGCTCTATTGAAGTTAATAAATGTACTGCATTTTGTTGATGGCAGGAATCCCAGGCTTCATGAAAATGTACAGACAGCAAATTAAGGCCTCAAGTTGCCACTTCCTTTGCTTTAAATCTATGTCTTTTCCTTCTAGCTTAAGTGAAATCAAAATTAAAGACTGTTCCTGTTTTATCTGATGAAATTGGGTGATACATAAAAGCCTCTGTTCCACACCCAAGGAACACACAGATCTCTAACCCCAGCACAGAATTCAGTCTTGAAACAGGTAAATTCCAGAGGGAGGCAAGTCCAAAAATGCCATCCAAACTCCCAATCTTTTCTAGATTCTGTATTCTTATCAGTCACATAATGCAAAAATACTTAAGTGTTTTTGAAAGAACCAGGACTCTGCCCCCTGCTTCATCCCTCTGCCAAGAGGATGTTGCCTTTTCTAGCAGCTGGACCATCAGAAAGAAGTATTTTAGGGTTCTGTCAGCTTGAATAGATCCAATTCAAGATTCCTCTACTCCACTTGCTAAAAAACTTGCCCCTGGCCAGGGAAAAATGACAGTCAAAGAGGAAATTCAGACTCAGAATGCCATTAACTCCCCAGTGTCAGGTAGAACTGAACCCAGATCTGTAAGTGTTCTGACTCTGAAATGACGGTAAAGAATGCCTCAAGTACACTTGCTTAGATTTCATGGATATGTACCAAATGAAAAGAAAAAGACTTACTAAAAATATGCACCTTTATTCAAATAAGGTTATCTCTGAACTCCAAGTATCAATTTACATCAGTCAGAAACAAACATGAAACTGTCAGCTATTTGAATTTAAAATTAAAAAAACCCAAACCAGTAGACATTTTGTGGTGTTACAGTAATTGATCCATTGATGAAGGTCAGATTTTCTTCCCACAGAAGTTACAAACCAGAGCAATTAATTTACAAACCATAAACCAGGTCATTTACAAAACCATATTGTACATTTGACTTGTGAAAGATTCAGGGGTGACTATGTGTTCAATAAACCCCCACCAGTACAATCCCATTATCTTGTCATCGACAAATATTTGCACTTATTATCCACAATTCAAATATAACTTGTTCTCTCTAATATTGTCCAAACTGTCTTTTTCCCCTAGCTGTGAAATCTTACTGGATAAGAATCAAACACACTATCACTGTTGAAACAAACCTAACAGGAGGCTACACTGACTGAAAAATATTCTTAAAATCCTAATTTGTTGCTATAACTTCAAGAACAGACAGGACGAAATTTGAGCTGGGCAGTTGGGAGTTTTCTTTTGCTCCAGTGGGTTATGGAAGCTCCAAGGGGAGACTGTGAAATGAATCATGAAGCAAAGTTACCAGTTTTCTGGTGTTCCATGTTAGTCCTTCTGTTCCCTACCACAGAAGTTTTCTCATTGCACATGGGAGACATGTCTGACCTAGCAGAACTCCTCCTGAAGAGAAAACCGTAGGCTTTAAGTTTCCCTCTAGACATCACCCCCCAACCTGCTTTTCTTTCTAACCAAACAAACACAAGTATGGGCTGCTCCAGCTTTACATCAAAGGAATGGGTGGGTAAATTCACAGTAACAAAAATCCAGGCTCATTCCAACTGACACATCAGAACTACTCCTCATTCTGCCAGGTACTTATCAAAATACTTTCTGCATAACAGGTTTCGCAAAGCCTGCTGTGAGAGAAAGAATTCTGTTTGAATATTGCATTGATG
Source organism: Certhia americana (assembly GCA_018697195.1). Classification (NCBI taxonomy): domain Eukaryota; kingdom Metazoa; phylum Chordata; class Aves; order Passeriformes; family Certhiidae; genus Certhia; species Certhia americana. Next base: position 31,068 of record JAGMWU010000095.1, on the reverse strand, counting down.
CAAGAAGGTCTGTAACTGAAACACCACTGTACAATTTCAGAACCATTTAAGAAAATAGTATATTAAGTTTCATTACAAGAGTCAGGGTTGTAATAGCTTAGACTCAAGGCACCTGGAAATATTTGCTGGTGTTGAAAGAACTGAAGAGAGAAATTCCAATGTGTTACTCTCCTTAATCTGAAAAGTTGTTTATTCATTGATTAGCCTGAGGCAGTAGTTTCTCTCATTAGTACAGCAAAATCTGCTCAAATTTAGAAATCAATCTATAAAGCTATACCACTTGGAGTATCCTCCACACTGCAGATTTGTTAATTTGTGTGTAGCCAGTGTCATTTTCATAGTATAGCACAGACACTCACTTTTTAGACACTGTATTTGAGTAACAAAATATATTGCATAGATTTATCATTTCTCCAAATTGACAGGCACAATACTGAAGTGTTCTTCATTAAAGTGAATTTGGCAGCACGTGTTGCACTCCAAAGGAGCAGACTGTAGAAATGCAATAGAAGTAGTCTTATTACAGATAATTTTTGCAGATTCAGACAAACAAATTAACAGTTCTAAGTGAAATACCCTGATGCATTTGTGTATTTTATAAAATTTAGGAAACCACAGAAATTCTTCTAATTCTACATACAGCTCAAGGACAAAGTTACCACAGATATGTAAACAAGGCAAAATTAATTAATTTCACATTCCTAAGTTGGGCCCTCTGCTTTCTTTCTTGAAGCAAATGTTCACTTGATAAACAGTATCAAAATCGTATGTTCAGTCTTATGCTTTTGATATCCAAGCAGGAATTGAGATAAAATACTGGTTCTATGGTTTAACAAACATGTCTGAAGCAAGTTTGTGACGAAATGGGTTAATACTCAATACCTGCAGTTCACAATATTCACCATGTTAAGATTTAAATCAAAGCATCTGTACTTGATACATGGAAAGACACAAGACAGCTGTAGAAAACTAAGGACAAATTCACACACTAAACATAGCCTTTTTACAATCATCCATTGGAAGATGGATAAAGCAATCATATTTGCTGAAAAAGTTTCACAAATCTCCCAAAAAAATTACAGACAGACTTGAAACTATGAAAAAAGAAATCAGCCCCACAATATACTTGAAGAAACGTCTTTATCACGTTTTTTCTCACTGCCCAAAATCAAACCACAAAACAGGGAGAGAAGCCTTTCTTTGCGTGTTTTCTATAACTGTTTTTTTACATCAGGTATCAAGAGTCAGCATCTTAAAGGCCTGTCTTTGTGTCCACATATTAAAAAGTGTTTAAATAAGAATTAACTAAAATATTCTTATACTGTTAAATCCAAGTGGTAAACAAATAAAACATTTATAATCAATTTTTACCTGCCAAAAAAAAAAAACCCAAACCCCACAGAAGAACAGTTCTTTGAGGTTTGGGATTTTTTTACCTTCTTTTTCTCTTTTTTTACTTTGTCAGGACACTAAGTAGCAAGTTTTCTGCACAAACCATCCATCTGTAATTCACACTCTGAACCAAACACCAGGCCTGGGTGTTTCAATTCCTCCTCTGGAATCTTAACAAGAACAAAGGAGTGGGGAGTTTTCCTTTCAGTGTTTATGAAAAGAAGAGCTGAAAACACAGACCTAGATAAGGGTGCACAGTCTTCCCCCATCCAGCATTTGCTCCCCATGTTTAGCATCAACACTTTAAATGAGAACTTATTTTATTTAACAGAATTCAATAATTTATATTATTGAAGTATATCCAACACTAAGTTTTCCCTCAGTTACAGAAGTGTAGAATTTTCTGTGCATACAGACTGTTGTTATGTATACACAAATGGAACAGGTCATCAAAAGAACTTTTTGGCTGCTGCTTCTTGTTGGCTCCTGAAAGAAAAGGCAGAAAAGAATTCTTCAAGTCTTTTTAATTTGAAACTAGCTAACAGCTTTAAATTTTCATTTATTTGAGGATTAGAAGATTACATTCCTCATCAATAGAGACTTAGGGAAAATATAAGTCATATCACAAAAACAGAGTATAATTTTTTCTATTCACAAAGACATGGGGCAGCAACACTGTAAATCCAATTTTGTATCAGACACAAAAGGGGAAGAAACCAAACAACCTCACATTCTGGACACAAGCCAGAAACAATGAAAGAACAAACAAAACAACTTTTAAAATACTCTTGAACATTTTCTGAAGCTTCTCAGTATCTGACTGGCCTAGATATTATCTTAGAAAAGGAAACCCATGCAATTAAGCAGAGGAAGAATTGACTTTAAGTGGGATTTCCTTTTCCCTCTGGCATAGTAATTAAATAGATCATTAATTTTCTTAGTGGATACAGACACTGTACATCAACCACATCCAGGTGCTGGAATTACAAACACACCACAAAGAACTGGAGGGGACCAGCTCCTTGTTTGTCTTGGAAATCATCATTCCAGCTGATGGCAAAAAGACTACCAAGCATGGAGGTTGTCTTCTTCATCAATGCAAATAGAATTTCAACATCATTATGACATCACAGGGAGGGGGAAGAGAACAGAAAAACCACCCCAATTAGCTTAGATTAAAATAAATAAAATAAAATAAAAATAAAATAAAAATAAAATAAAATAAAATAAAATAAAATAAAATAAAATAAAATAA